>AWWV01010953.1:0-14900 GCA_001974805.1 Corchorus capsularis
CATACAAAAAATATGGTCTAAAATATGAATTGAAGTTGGGGCCTTATAAATGTAATGGTTTAGTCCATGAGGATTTTGAGCTTTTTCACATTAAAGTATAGACATTTTTGGGCTTAATTTCTTTCCAATATATAAAGTCCACCGTATATATATGTCAGCAGCACCAAAGAAGTTTTTATTTTTATTTCCTGATTACCTAGATGTTATTATCCATGTGCATGCTTGAGGTGTGTGGAAATTAATTCTCTTTATAAGAATCAGTTTTAGATACTGCAAATATAGCTACGAGATCTGAGGGCCTTGTTGATCAGTTAAAAATTAGAATAGATTTCATTACAGTTTCTCTTTTGTTTTTCATATGGTTTGCATTCAAAGTCATTATAGCTTACACTTAACTGAAATTAATAAGTTATTATATGATGTGCTGCATATATCATTATTTAAAATGCAAACTTGAGTACTTAAGTTTCTGTTTTCAAATTGTGCAGTGGAAAGCCAGAATTCTAGTTCTGGAACTGATGTTGGGGATGGCGAGGAGATGGTAACTGCCACTCAACAGAGGCATGTTTCGGATGCTCGCAGTTTAGCCAAGAAGAGGAAATCTGTCCAAACCCAATCAAAGCCTCCACCTGCTCCAAAAAAAGGCAAGTCTTGCTCAAAAGCTTGGCAACACTTTACAAAGTTTGAGGATGATAATGGTGCAAAGAAGGCAAAGTGTAATTATTGTGGGAAGGTATATGCAGCTGATGGTAAGTCCAATGGTACTACTAATTTAAATAATCATCTTCCTATGTGCAAAAAAATGCCTACGGGATATACTGTTGATGATAAGCAAACTGAATTACAATTTAAGAGGGGGAAGATGGGGGTGTATCCACTTGGAAATTCAGTAATGAAGCAATTAGGGCCTCTATTGTTGAAACGATAATTGTGGATGAGCTTCCTTTTAGATTTGTTGAGAAGAAGGGGTTTAGGAAGTGTATGGCTACTGCATGTCCTAGATTTGTAATGCCTTCTAGGCATACAATTGCTAAGGATTGTACATTGCTTTATGAAGTTGAGAAGGTGAAGCTTAAAAGAATTCTAGCTTCATGTGAGGGTAGGGTGTGTATCACCACTGATACTTGGAGTAGTTTGAAGAGAAACAATTATATGTGTGTGACAGCCCACTTTGTGGATGATCAGTGGGTATTGAGGAAGAGAATTATAAGCTTTTATCCAATTACAAGTCACACGGGTGAAGCATTAGGCAAAGAATTAGAGAAGTGCTTTAAGGATTGGGGTTTGGATAGGATATTAACGATCACTATTGATAATGCTTTAAGTAATGATTCTGCAATTTCATATTTGAAGAAGAGGCAAGGGCAATTGAGAAATAGTGTCTTGGGAGGCAAATACCTACATATGAGGTGTGTTGCCCATATTCTGAATTTGATTGTGAATGATGGATTGAAGGACTTGGGGAATGGTTCGGTTGACAGAATTGGAAATGCCGTGAGGTGTATAAAGAATTCAAATGCAAGGTTTCAAAAGTTTAAGGAGGTATCTACAGAAAAGGGATAAATCCTAAGATGGGGCTAAGTGCTGATGTTTGCACAAGGTGGAATTCCACCTATCTAATGTTGGAGCAAGCTCAAAAGTATGAGAAGGCTTTTGATGCATATGAATATGAAGACCCGAAATTCAGAGATGTGTTGGAGCAATATGAAAGTGGGGGGCCGCCGAGTGCCTATGATTGGGAAAAAGCAAAGAAATTCTGTAATTTCTTGAAAAGACCATATAAGATCACAAATAAAGTTTCAGGTAAATCTTTTTCAACTTAACCCCTTTCTCTAGTAATTAAGACATTTGCAATTTTTATATGTTAATTAAGTTGTCTTATGTTTTTAGGGACATCGTATGTCACTTCCAACACACTCTTGGAAGACATTTGCAATGTTTATGTCAGCTTTAGGGAGTTGATCAACAACAATCAAAGTAAAGAAATGATTGGAATGGCAAGCAAAATGAAGACAAAATTTGAGAAGTACTGGGGTGGCATTGACAAACTGAATAATCTAGTTTATGTCTCGGCTGTTTTGGATCCCAGGTAAATCTTTTTAAACTTAAACCCTTTTCTTTTAAAATTAAGACATTTGCAACTTAAATCTTTTGTTTATATGCCTCGACTGTTTTCTTAATAGGAAGAAGATGGGGTTTGTTGAATTTTGCTTGAAGAAGATGTATGCATCTGAAGCGCCTGGACAACTGACTACCATGATGCAAATAGCACGTGATGCCACTACTGAATTATTTGAAGAATATAAAAGGATTATGCAGCCGACTGATCAACCTCAACACCAAGCTGGGATTCAAGTAGCTTCTGCTTCTCGATCTACCACTGCAGCTGATGATCATGATGATGAAGATGATTTGATGGATGAGTTCACGCAGTATACAATGGAGACTGGCAAGGAAGAGAATCAAAGTGAATTGGATAAGTATTTAAAGGAGGCCACTGAAACTGTTGCCAAAGGGGCTGACTTTGATCTATTGTGTTGGTGGAAAATGAACAAGCATAGATACTCTGTCCTCGCCTCTCTAGCACGAGATTGCTTCACTATTCCGGTCTCCACTGTGGCTTCTGAATCGGCTTTCAGCACAGGTGGTAGTGTTCTTGATGAGAAGAGGTGTAGCTTGGGACCATCAATTGTCCAAGCTTTGGTTTGCTGCCAAGATTGGCTCCGTGACGCTCCCGAATCTTTTGTGGATGAAGAGGATCAAATAATGTTTGATGAAATTGCCTTCGGTACGTATTATGCTAATTCAGAATTAGTGAATTTAATTGCTCAAAAAACTTGCTATGTTTTTTTGTAGTTTCTGAAATCAATTTCTGATTTCAGATTCTGAAATTAGATTCTGAAATCAGATTCTGTTTTCGGTTTCTGAAATCAGTCTGATTTCAGATTTTGAAATTAGTTCTATTTCTATTATTTCATATCATTGCAAACAATTTTGATTCATACTTTCACTGTCCTTTTTCCCTTTGTTGTCTAAACTCTTGCTTAGAAACATCCAAGCGTTCTAAGGATCCAATAATCGATGGTTGAGTTGAGAGGGTTGTCCGAGTAACTAGCATATAGATTCCATTTCTGGTAAGTTAGGCTCCCTATTTAAATTTAAAAATTGACATTTACATTGTTCTTACAAAAACATTAAACTAAATTTTAACTTTGCATTTGCAGCTTTTGTTGGTTCATGGACTTTGGAGGATAAAAAGATTGGAATATGTTGCTATTGCTTGTTGACTATTTTGGACAGCTTTTAGGAGTAGGACTGATTTTGATGCATATGTTTGCAGCTGCCTACCTGCCATTTATTATTAATTATTGTGTGCAGGACTTTTGTTAGTATTTTTTTTGATTTGGCAGCCCCATTCAATGCCTCTTTGGTTAGGCTTAGATGTGGTACAAAGTTTAACTGCGTTAGATAGTCCCCTGCTTCAAATTTTGTGTAAAGCAGGACTTTATAACCAATTTTTTGTGCAGCTAAGTTAGAAATTGTTAGATAATAGATTAGAACGTATTAATGATGATCAATGATTGCAAATTAGTCAATTGTATAGGCTAATCATCTGTGCATCTGCTTTCTTTTGTAAATGGATGCTGTAAATTCATATATGGCATTGAGGAAGTATTTAAAATCATGTATTTTCATTTTGCTCAATTGTTCAGAATTCAAACCGAAAAACCGACCCAAACCGACCGAAACCGATTGGTTTCGGTTTTTGGCGGTTTCCCATTTAGTCGGGTCGGTTGTCAGTTGAAATATTACAATTTCAGTTTTGATTGAAACCGACCCGACTGACCCGAAACCGACCCAATGATCACCCCTAAAGAACGTTGTCTCAACTTCAAGACCATTGCAGCTTTTGCACATAGATCTATTCGGTCCAATTGATGTCATCAGTATGGGAGGTAAGTCCTTTCGCTTTGTGATTGTTGATGATTACTCTAGATATACATGGGTTTACTTTCTCAGTCATAAGGATGATGCTTTAGAAGCTTTTGCTAAACACTGTAAACTTGTTCAGAATGAAAAAGGCTACAACATCAGTGGTGTTAGAAGTGACCATGGTGGTGAGTTCATAAGCCATGATTTTGAAAGCTTTTGCAATGAAAATGGTTTTTCTCACAATTTTTCTGCTCCTAAAACACTACAACAGAACGGTGTGGTGGAAAGGAAAAACAGAACACTAAAAGACATGGCTAGAACTATGATTTGTGAAAACAATTTATCAAAGTATTTTTGGGCAGAAGCCACTCAAACTGCAGCTTATATTTTAAATCGGGTCTCCATCAGACCTATGCTTTCAAAAACTCTTTATAAAGGGAGAAAACCAAATATTTCTCACTTTAGAAGCTTTGGCTGCAAGTGTTTTGTTTTGAATAATGGAAAATACACCATTGGAAAGTTCGATGCCAAAAGTGATGAAGCCATTTTTCTTGGCTATGCCCTAAATTCTAAAGCTTACAAGGTGTTTAACAAATCTTCTCTAATTGTAGAAGAATCAATACATGTTGTTTTTGATGAGACTAATGCTACACCGAGAAAGGTAGTTGTTGATGATGATGATGTAGATGAAATTAGTGCGTGTATATAGCAGGTACAAATTGGTGACACTGATCCTGTTCCAGAGGAAAAGGAAAGTCAAGAAGATCCTCCTATTGAAAGTTTACAGAGAGTAGAAGAACAACATAATGATCTTCCAAGAGCTTGGAAGTATATAAGGAATCACCCCATTGATCAAGTTATCGGTGATCCTAAAGAAGGATTGAGAACAAGAAGTGGCCTTAAAGAGACTTGTGAATTCGCAGCTCTCATTTCACAAGTGGAACCAAAAACATTTGATGAAGCAGAAAAAGAAGAAAGTTAGATGACAGCAATGCAGGAGGAGCTAAACCAATTCGAGCGAAGCAAAGTCTGAACTTTAGTGCCAAGACCTAAGGGTCACCCCATTGTTGGCACTAAATGGGTCTTCAGAAATAAGTTGGATGTGACTGGTAAAGTGGTAAGAAACAAAGCCCGACTGGTACCCAAAGGCTATAACCAGGAAGAAGGCATTGATTATGATGAAACTTTTGCTCCTGTTGCTAGGTTAGAGGCTATTTGTCTTTTACTTGTTTTTGCTTGTCATATGGACTTTAAATTATTTCAGATAGATGCGAAAAGTGCTTTCCTGAATGGCAACATTCAAGAAGAAGTGTATGTGGAACAACCTCCTGGTTTTGAAGATTTCAAAAAATCCAAACCAAGTTTTCAGATTGCACAAGGCTTTGTATGGACTCAAACAAGCTACTAGAGCTTGGTATGAGAGACTATCAAAGTTCTTACTTCAAAAAGGTTTCACCAAAGGGAGTATCGACACTACACTGTTTCTAAAAAGGAAAGACACTGATCTGCTTGTTGTTCAGATCTACGTTGATGATATAATTTTTGGTGCCACTAATGAAAGTCTCTGTGAGTATTTTGCTAAGGAAATGCAGGGCGAATTTGAGATGAACATGATGGGTGAGCTGACATTCTTTCTTGGACTTCAAATCAAACAATGTAAAGATGGTATCTTCATCAATCAGGCCAAATACACTAAAAAGATGTTGAAGAAATTCAACATGCATGAAAGCAAGCCAATGAACACACCTATGGCTAGTGGGACTAAACTGGACTCAGATGAAAAAGATAAAGTGAACCAGAAGCTCTACCAAGGTATGATTGGATCAGTTCTATACTTAATTGCTAGTAGACCTGATATTTTTTTTAGTGTATGCTTATGTGCAAGATTTCAATCTTGCCTCAAAGAATCTCACATTTCTGCTGTCAAGAGAATTTTTAGATATCTCTTGGGAACAACAAGTCTTGACTTGTGGTATCCAAAAGGTACAGGTTTGGAACTTGTAGGATACTATGATGTAGACTTTGCTGGCAGCAAGACTGATCGACAGAGCACCAGTGGGACTTGCCAATTCCTTGGAAGCACGCTTGTCTCATGGTCATGTAAAAAACAGAACTCAGTGGCATTATCAACTGTCGAGGCTGAGTATATAGCTGCAGGAAGTTGTTGTGCTCAAATACTATGAATCAAGCAACAGTTGAGAGACTTTGGAGTTGAAATAAGTAATGTGCCATTGTTGTGAGGTAACACCAGTGCCATCAACATCACCAAGAACCCAGTTCAGCACTCACGAACCAAGCACATCGAGATAAGACATCACTTCATTCGAGACCATGTCCAAAGAGGTGATATCGATATTAAATTCGTTGATACCTTGCATCAACTTGCTGACATATTTACTAAGCCACTGTGTGATGAGCATTTTAGTCGCATTAGAATTGAATTAGGGATGATAGATGCATGTCATGTATGATCATGCATTATTCATTCAGAATTGACTATGGTTGCTCACACTAAAAATATGTTTGACAGTAGTGGGACTAAAATTCTTTCTAAAACTGTCAAGATTTAATCCTGACATGTCGGCCCTTTTTAAGCGGGAAGTTTCCCTCTTTATTCCACTGTCAAATATTTTTAAAATTCAATTTTTGGAAAAACGTATTTCATTAAAAGTTATTTATTTTCTTCTATTTTCCAAGATCTCCTTCTCTTTTAAAACTCTTCTCTTTCTATTATAAATTGATTTTCTCTCTAAACCTTTTTCATTAACTCTGTTTTTGAGCAAACCCTAGTTTTATTCTCTCTCTAGCATCGGCATTCAGCTCCTGCACGCTGCACTCCTCTGCTCTCAATTCTTTTCTCGCTTTATACTCTACAAGAATAAGTATGGAAAAGAGTCAGAAATCTGCTGATAAGGGAAAACAGAAGAAGGACGAGATCGTTGGCACAAAGAAGACAAAGACTTCCTCAGGATCAAAGAAAGGGACAACTAAGATTGCTACAAACAAGCTAAAGAATGTTAAGATAATACGCCCAAGTGATAAAGTGCTAGTAAATCACTTTAGAGATGCGACTCATAAGCTGAGGTATGACAATTTAAACAAGTTTGAAGTATTGCCTGCTAAAACTCTTGATTGGAAGAAGTTGTCGAAAAATCCTAGATATGCTGATCCTCATAGCAAGTTTGCTAGGATGAATTGGTTAGGGATTACACAGTTTGATCAGACAGAAGCTAGTGATAGTATGGTCAGAATTCTTCACTGGTATCATCACTGATAAACTGGCTAGTGGTGGAGATGATGCTCTCTATGTTCATATATGTGGTCAAGAAGCTGTGCTCACCGCTGAGAATATTGGTCAGTTGCTAAATATTGAACCACCTAAAGACTTTGATTACAATACTGCTTGGAGAGTAATTAGTGGGAAGAAGGAAAAGATGCCATCCAAAGAAAGTCAAAGAAAGCTTTTGAAGTCGGATGTCAAGTTAGCACATCACTTCATAAGCAACAGTCTTTGGTTTAAGAAGGGTAGTCAAGAATATATCACAAAGGATGATGTTTGGCTTCTCTACTGTACTTGGAAAGGTATCAAAGTTAATCTTGCTCAGATCATTATCAACAAGATGAAGAAAATGGCATTGAAGAATGAGATGATTTGTGGCTATGGGATTATAATTGCCATGTTAGGAAGAAATCTTGACACTCGCTCACACGAGCACACTGATTTCAAGCCAGCCTGCTCTCACTTCTCTGATCTAACTTAAGGAAGGTTCATTCGCACTGTCACCAAAGATACAGAGACAATGAAAGCAATTAAGGAGATCAAAGCAGATATTAAGGAGGTCAAAAGTGCTCAAAATGATATTACTGGCATGATGACTGATCTTTTTGAACTAGTCACAACTGTGCTAACCAAACAAGTTGCTACCACTAAAACTACTGAAAATCTTAGTGAATCTGATAATGATGAAGAAAATGAAGAATTTGATGAGGAAGAAGAACAGAATCAGGAAGTCTCTGATGAAGAAGAAAAAGAAGAAAGTGAGAACGAAGAAGAAGGAAGTGAAAAGAGGGAGAAGAAGGAGCTGCTGAAGAAGAAAAATCTGATGAAGAGGTTGATGAAGAAATTGCTGCAGAATCTGAAGATGACCAGGATGGAGATGAATCTGAAAAGGAGGAAGATGGAACTAAAGAAGAGAAATCTGGTAGTGAGTATGAAGTTGATGAAAGTGAGGAAGATGTTCCTGAAGTTACAACAGCCTCAAAGGGCAAAAAGAAAGTCACCTCTGCTAAGGCTTCTACTCCCACTGGTAAAGATGGTTCAAGTACTCCGAGCAAAAAGAAAGATGCTGCCAGTATCACTATATCGACTAGTCCAGAAAAGAAACGACCAAGAATGAAACATGCAAATGTTGATGAAACTACTTCAGAGAAACAGCAGTCCAAAAGGTCAAAGAAAGCATGATGACTCTGGACCTGGTTTTCTGATCAAAAAGAGTTTATGCGAGATAGAAGGAACTTAGGATTCTTGCATACATTTGCATTGGCATATTTTGTTTAGCATAACATTTGCACTTTAGCATTCTGAATATTTTTGGCACCTGTGTGTGCTTTGGATATTTGGATATCTTTTCTCCTCCCTCTTTCTTTAATGGCACTGAATCTGCCTTTTGATTCTAATGGTTCTATCTTATCTTAGTTGGTGCTATCTATGAAGCTTATCTATGAACTTCTCTTATATTCTGGGATATTGCACCTTGTATTTGCTGCTACTAACCTTGTTTTGCAGAAAATCTTCAAACCCTTTTGTCGATTATGACAAAAAGGTAGAGAAAAATAGAACTTGAATAGAGCTTGAATTGAACTGTAGCTGCTTGAGTTAGTATGACTGCACTTTAATGAGATTACCTTTCATCATGTTTTCCAGCATGGCATAAAGGAAACTTTATGACATGCGGAATGGGGTCGCAGGGGTTGAAGAATTGACTACTTAAAGGGGGAGCTTCGCAAACTTCAACGATTGGTATCAAAAACTTCAATTGGTATCAGTATATTTCTCAAACCCCCTCTAGCAATTACTGGAACTAATATTATCATATTTTCTGATGCCACTAACTGCTTTACTAGAATTGATTCATGAGTCTTATTTTCTATCTCTCTTTACTTCATGCTCTGATTTATTACTTTTGAGATAGATGCTGCTGGTTGATCATATTGTCTCACACTTGGTTAACTTTATTTGCTCTGATGATTCATTTTAACTAATGCTCTGATTTCTCTTTAGCTCTGATGCCTTTATTTCTGCTTTAGCATTTTTGCTTTGATCAAACTCACATGCTCTGAAGTTCAATTGCTCAAAATAGTTGCTTGAAGCAACTAATGCATATATTCAGGGGGAGCTTGGTAAAATTCTCTAACTTCTTATATCTTTTATTCATGTCACAACACTTCAAATCAAGGGGTGTTTTGTCATCATCAAAAAAGGGGGAGATTGTTAACTCCATGTGTTTTTGATGATAACAAATGCAATTGGTTCATTTAAACATGGGTACTCCTTTTTGGATAATTCGCCTTTGGCAAGCTTTTCAATAAGTTCCTACAAGATGAGAAGAATGCAGGGATCTAATGATAATTTATTATGATTTATATGACAACTAATAAGGCAAGGGGAAATTGTCAAAGCTAGAAAGAAAAGTGCATGCAGATACAACGAATCATTCAGGAAAGTGAATTACTTCAGACTACTACCTCTATCATAGGGTAAAAGCGTGATAATTGCCATGTATGTTCCACATCAGTGCGTTCCTTCCTAGCATGAGTCCTCTTAACAATTGAGAGATTTTTGTCAAGGGACAAAATCATAGAGCGAAAAGCTTTTTATTTAACCAGCACAAATGAAATACTCACTTTTTTTATAAATATATTTTTGGCATCAAGGGAAACTCACCTTACGGAAATCAGAACTCAAAGAGAAAATTCCACTGAATCCCCCAAGCAATCTCATGTTATTCACATCATTCATACCCTCATCAGTTAATTTTGCTAACTAAGAAGAAATTAAACGTGGTACCAAAAAAGTAACAAAAAATAATTATGGAAAATGGATACAATTCAATTATTATTAACACTTTAAGAACAAACTTGGTATACATTGATTTACAATATCAGGGTAAGAGATAATAGGCGAATTAAAAAACGATGAGAAAAAAACCTGACTGACCTTGCAGCAGTTGCACTCTTCAGCATTTCCCAGCCTCCTAATGGCGACCCAATCCCTCTCTCGCTCTCTATTATCAAAACCCAAAACCCTAACTTCCTTCTTCCCATCCTCCCGCACTTTCTCCTCCTTTTACTCCACCGTTCCTGCCTCCTCCAGAACTTTAATCACTCCATCGCCGCCCTCCATCTCCTTCCTCCGTCGCCTCCATGCCCCACTTTTCAGCGCTCTCCTCTATCGTGAGGCCCCTTACCCTTCCGTGAGGTCGTTCTCCACGCGGGCCGCCAAGACAACCCTCAACGACGCAAACCCTAACTACTCCAATAGGCCGCCGAAAGAGACGATCTTGCTCGATGGTTGTGATTTTGAGCACTGGCTCGTAAACGAAATAGCAACATAAAAAAAACTGAGAGAAAAATCGAAAGTCAGGAAAGAAGAGAAAGAAGGAGACTGAGCAGCTAAGCAAAGAAAAACAAAGATTGAAAGAGGAATAGGAGGAAATCACGGGAGTAGTACATGTGATTAGGTAAGGATTGAAAGAACTCAGAGGAAAGGGAGTAGTTGGAATCGTAGGGCATTAGGTTGAACACGGGTCGGGCCAGCAAGAGGCGGGTTGCAGGTGGTTTCGACCCGTTGATGTGGCTGAATCCCCTCCGTCAATTGAAATGATCGAATGGCTCTAATTCAATTGATTTTTACTGTTCATTTGATTGCGGGTCGACCCGTGATCCAATGATCCTCCCATTATATGTACTCTTAGATGAGTGTCTCATTATATAATTTCAATTCTAATAATTTTGACTCGACTTCTGAAGTCCGACAATCACATGACATTCAATTGTTATTGAAATACACATATTTTTTCTATCCCATAAAGATGTAAGTATATCTTTAAATTCAATGCTAAATTTGATTATTTTGACTCAATAATTCAAAATTGGACTTAAAATAATCCCATTAGGATTTGTAAGCAAATTGTCCATATATAATCGAGGCAAATGAAAGTATTCAAATTCAAGTTTTTGGTGAACCATTGATTCAAGTTTTTGTGTAGATGATGATTGAGAAGGTTTTTGGTGATTCAAGTTACCATTGCAGCTCATAGCAACCAAATCTGATTTAGCCTTTCTCACAAACGTGAGCTACTCTCCTACATGGTATCAGGAGCCTTTTGCTAAATACAACATTTTTTTCCTTCTTCGATCCTACTCTTTTTGATTCATGGCTTCTTCAGCCCCCATCTCCATCAATGCCACCACCCAACTTCCGCTTAAACTAACTCCATCCAATTTTCCATCTTGGCGTGCTTAGTTCGATGCATTGCTTTATGGCTTTGATTTAGCTGGATATGATGATGGTTCAATGGTTCCTCCAAAGAAGGAAATTAAACAAGATGGGAAGAAGGTTGTTAATCCAGCCTACAAGCTTTGGCTTCGACAGGACAAACTGATTCTCCATGCTATTTTTTGCTTTCGCCTCTGAATCTGTCCATCCCTTCATTGCGTCTTCAAAGACATCTGCTGAATCCTAGCAGAAACTTGTTAAGTTGTATGCCAACAAAACTCGTTCTAGGATCATGGATCTCAAGAACAAGCTCAACACTACCAAACGTGGTACCTTGCCCGTTAGTGACTATTTTGACAAAATGAAAAACATTGTTGATGATCTCAATCTTGCTGGTGTTGCTGTGGATGAAGATGATTTGGTTCTGTCCACTCTCAACGGTGTTAGTCAAGAGTTTCGTGAAATTGCTGCAGCCATTAAAGCACGTGAGTCTCCTATTTCATTTGAAGAGTTACATGATAAACTCACTTCTTTTGAGTTGCATTTGAAACGGGAAAATATTTCTGATGTGAGCATTCCAACTACTAATCACGTGAAGAAACCTAAGAATTCAAATGAGAATTCCTTCCCACCAAAGAAGCACAATCGTAACTTCTCCTCCAATGATAAGAAATTTTCTTCAGTCACTTGTCAGCTATGTGATAAGCCTGGGCATAGTGCAAAGAAATGTCATCAAGGCAAAAAGTACTTTGACTCCAAACCATCTGCTAATCTGGCTCAAACAAACTCTACAGGAAAAACATGGTGCATGGATTCCGGTGCCTCGCATCATGTCACGTCCGAGCTCCAAAATCTGTCTCTGAAATCTGATTATGATGGTACTGATGAGATTATGATTGGGGATGGTTCAGGTCTGTCCATTCTTCAGTTACTTTTTCTATTCATGATATACTTTGTGTGCCAGAAATCAAACAGCATTTAATATTTGTTTCAAAGTTTTGCAAGGAAAATGAAGTCTCTATTGAGTTTTTTGATGATTTTTTTTTGTTAAGGATTTGCAAACGGCAGCCGTCTTAACACGGGGCATAGTGTTGATGGTGTTTACCAGTTGCCTTCCACCTTTTAAGCAACCAAACCTCTTGCTCTCTCCACCATTCGCACTTCTTCATTTGACTGGCATAAACAGCTTGGTCATCCTGCTAAGCCAATTCTACATCGTGTTCTATCTTTGCTATCTCTTCCTTCAAGCTCCAATGATTTCTCTTTTTGTAATTCATGTCAGTGTAATAAGAGTCACAAACAACCCTTTCATGTGACTAGTTTATCTAGCTCTAGACCTTTTGAATTGATTTACACCGATGTTTGGGGTCTTGCTCCTAATCCTTTGATTGATGGATTCCATTATTATGTTATCTGATCGTGTCGTCTATGACCATAAAAATAATCCCCACAATAAACTAACTAGAATAGCTAGGGCAAGTAGGGGTCGAATCCCACAGAGAAGGTTTATGTGATGAACGATACAAAGAAAGAAAGATCTTTTCCAAAAATCAAATAGAAAATAAGGGATTGTAAAATATCAATTATAAAGAAAACAATTAAACTAAAAATCAAAGCAAAGAAAATTAAATCTAAATCTAAATCTAAAGCAGATTATAAAGCAAACAATAATTATAAAGCATACTTCTTCTCCAGTGGTATGATTCAATTAGATTAACTATGGATCCTCGATTTAAAAGGTGAATTTAGCATCTTATTCTTGACTAACAACTGATATAGGTTTCCCAACATGTATTTTAGATAAGAGGCCGATTAAAGCTGCAGTTATCCCTTTTATTCCTTCAGCAACCGATTACTTTCTTAGGGCTTAAAGATCACTTGAGAACAAAGCATTAAGATTAATTAATTTTACACACATGCCTACAAAGTAGAACCATACGAAGAGAAATTTCTCGCCCTCCGATAGACAAATACCCATTAAGCAGCGACTAAACAAACCTAATTTGCTACATACAATCAAACTTGAGTGATTAATTCTAAGCTTGATCTAGCCATAGACCTTCCTCTTGCATCGTTAGTGGCCACATAACTCAAATAAGATTCAGAATCATAAAATTATTTTAGGGTTTTGACTACTATCATCAAGAACTTAACACAAAATTATAAGTATAGAAATCTCACCATAATCAATTGATTGAATTCACCATAGGATCAGAAGTATTAAGGATTTAGCTACTCATGGACTTAGGAAAATCCATGAGAGACATAAGAATACTTACAGAGATAGGGAGGAACGATTTCTCCCCCTTGAAACCCTAGGGACGTCGCACCCCTCTATGGCTAGAGAGGGTGTCGACTTCTCCCTCTTCTAAAACTAGAGAAAAACCTAAAAACTAAAGAAAGGTAGAAAAAGAATAAAACTATATGAGAGATTAATTGTGTAAGTGTGATTTGTGATACAGGAAGTGGCTATTTATAGTGGAGGAATAGGGTAGGACGGTTTAGGCTCTGACTTGGTCTCCAAGTTGGATTAGGTGTCATCCTAGAGTAGAATCCAAGTTAGATGAGGACTTCTAGAATTTTCTGGAATTTTCTGGAATCTGACAGCAACTTCGACGTCGATTTCAGGCTTGAAGATGGCAGATTTGGGCTTTGCACTTCAAGAAATAAGTTGTAGAGCTCGGAGTTAGCTTTCCAACGGCTACTCATGGGCTTAAAACGGACATCTGAGCAGAAAGTTATGGCCTTTCTACGAAGACTGCGCTTAAACCGGGCTTATATCGCAAATCTGCGGGATTATTGCGGGATTTGGATATTCTTTTGGATATTAGGCCTAAAAATTGTGATTTTAACTCCAATTATAGGTTTATATGGGCTGAGTATATTCCCATGTAAATGATCCAAAAATCCTCAACTTCAGGGCTTCTTCTGGGCTTGGCTTCAATCCTATGTAAATGAGCTCCAAATCTTCAAGTTTTACTTCTTGAATTAATTCTTCAATTGGCTTCAAATCTTCAAAATATCTTCAATCACGAACTTCGCATCTTCAAATCTTCATTCCAAATGACTAAATCCATAGTTGAGTAAAAAGTCACTAAAATAGCTCCAAAAAGAGTGAAAAACAATAAGTTTTCACTTTTCTTGTCTTCAAGACCTAAAAACACAAATACTTACAAAATAGGGGTAAAATGCACATAAAAGAGGCAAAAAGTATATAAAAATAGCTATAAAAATATGCATAATTTGAGCTCGATCATTATCTTTGTGGATCATTTCTCTAAATATGTCTGGTTATTTCCTATGAAAAATCGATCTGACTTGTTTTTTTTTGTTTCCCAAATTTAAGGCCATTGTTTGAGAAATTTTTTCAGTCTTCAATTATTACAATTTACTCATGACGGGAGTGGTGAATACGAGAAATTTGAACAATTTTTACAACCACATGGCATTTTCTCATCTCAAAACTCCA
>AWWV01010956.1:0-11248 GCA_001974805.1 Corchorus capsularis
AGTTGCTTTGGTGGGGAAGGGTTATAAAGGTGTAGCCTTTCTTGGAATTTAGAGTCAGAATTGATTAGTGGATAGCCTAAGTATAAATTTAGAGTTTCTTACACTATATGGATTTGCTAACAAAGTATTGATTCTTCACCTGATGAGAAGCCAAGTTATCAGTGATACAGATGCCGTGCTCAAATTAATTTGGTCCTGCGATAGTGAAAGTTCAAAGAAATCTGCCCTTTATTTTATTTTTGTCCTATAATTTGGTCTGATAGTCCTGTTATTTTAGTGACTCATAAAATTTTCCCATTAATTTATCAATCCTTCATCTTTTTCCCAATTGTGCTCCTTCAAAATGTGATGTATGGTATTCTTTTTGTTTTTCTACTCTCAGTGAAAAGAAGATGGAGAAAGATGAAGGATTGAAGACTCTGGAGTGCTTGAAAGGAAGGCTTTTTGCAGAGTACAAGCTTCAAAGTCTGCAAAAGACTATGCAGAACTAATGGGTAATAAGGTCAGTTTTTCCTCTATCAATTTAGGTATGATAAGGTGCAGATTAAGATTCTGAAACTTGACTGCAAATAATCCATGAGTGTCAAAAGAGTTGCCGATTTGACACTTCAATTACCCTAATATGATTTTATTTTTCAAACTGTTCCTCTTATTTTGATTTTCTTTTTCCTATTTTAAATTCTAATTTTGTTTGATGTCATCAAAGAATTAGTCAATCCATGTGTGTTTGTTTTTGTTTTTTTCAATTAAATTACTTCAATAATTTTTTCCTGGACTTTGTTGTCGTGTGTTGATCGCTTCTACTTCAGGTTAGTCGTTTTCTCTTGGCACTAATGCTACTTTGCAGTCAGATATATTTGCATGGACCTATGTATTATAGTTTTTGAATACGATATTTTCCTTTTCTTGGTATCATATATCCAAAAGCTCACTCTCTAATTTTCTTACATCCACACAGTTTTCTAATTGTTTTGTTGATTATAGGAAGATTTTAAGTTTGGGGAATATTATGGGCACCGTACATGCTATGAGGCATTATTATATCTTTACTGCTTTCTGCTGATATCTTTTTTCTGCATCCCTTCCTTCCTCTCATGCCAAATAGTCTAGCATGTTTCAGTCAGATTTTATGTTTTCCTTTGCACCATGGATGCCTTTGTTCATATATTATATGTCGCTGAATTTGTTCAACCAAATGACCACAGTCAGTATATGTCTTAGGTTGCGTTTGGTTCGTGGTATGTAGTGGGAAAGTGTGGTAAGTTGGGTAGAGGGAATAACTTTCCCATGTTTGGTTGGAGGAATCTAATTTTAGGTGGGAATAATATTCCCACCACTTTTCCACTTGAGTGGGAATGTGGTGGGAATGTCATTCCCACCTAAAAGGGTGGGAAAGTTAACTTTCCCAGGAAAGTGTTACTCCTTTTCACTTGTATTTCTCTTATATTTTAAAATTTTAATAACTTTCCCATGTTAACCAAACATGGTAATCTTATTCCCACAAAAACAAAAAATTATACTTTCCCACTAAAATAACATTCCTAGGAAAAAAGTGTGAATGACATTACCACGTGATACCAAAGATACCACGAACCAAACATAACCTTAAGCATTTTTAATTGGAAGCATATGTATTATGAATTGCAATAGTGTACAGAATAGTATTCTTAGATAAGTATATCCAAAACAACTTATACCAGTGTTATCTCATCATAAGAAAAATAATGGACTAAGGTTCTGTAACCATGGATCTTGATACCCAGCGAAAAAAGTAACCATTAAGTGTAATGGGGTTTATTTTAGTACTTGTGTAGGAAAAATGATTCTTCTTATCGTTTTGATTTATTTTATTACTTGTGTAGGAGAAAGGATCTAATTAGATTGTTCTTAAAACGAATTTGGCAGTATTTTATTTTTGCCCAGTTTAGTTGGCGGTTTGGGATTGGAGGGGATTTTCCATCAAAGAAGGATATGGCCCATTATGATTTGTCGGTAAGTTCCCCAAGACTGTTAGGATTCAGAGGCTTTGAACCAGTTCACAAGAAAGTCACAGGAATGTCGGTACGAATCTTATCAGTTCCTCCCTTAATCCATTGAAGTTTGTAAATATGTCAAAATGATAGTTTTAATAATTACATTATGATAAACCCATGGTTCCATTTATGTGTGATTTTTAGGTAAGAGAAGAAAAAAATTTGAGGATCCTATAGTTGATTGTCTGCAATTATTTTTGGAATTTACAAAATTAATTTGGCTTCAATTGATTGCCTATTTCAGTTAGAATGCATTTAGTGTTTAGTCTCAGTTTACATGCCATTTGGTAGTGCACTAAAAATTACACGCTTATTGTTTGCTGACATCGTTTTCATTTTCTGATGAAATATGATTAATCTGCTAATTAATTATGCAATTGTTTTTAATCCCATAACTCTCCAAAATATGATTAAATCTACTGTTTCATCTTTTGTATTCTATTATTTAAGTATATACTATAATAGTTGGTTGGTTTATACTATACTATATTTTTCCCATCAGGTTTAGCTCAATTAAATTTGGAAAAGGAAAAAGGAACAAATAACAAAAATTAAACTTTAAAGAAGACAAAAGGAGTAAGCAGCTGGAGTGGGGTTGTTGAGGATGATATATACAATATAGTGGTATATAGAAGATTATGAGATTAAAAGCCAAAGTAGTTTTTTTTACTAATTCGTAACCAGAGGCTTAATTTATACTTTTATGTGAAAGGTTACATGCATTTTAATATGGTTGTTCTAGAGAAATCTTTGGTAAGTCACATGGTGTTCAATGAGTAAAAAAAGTTTGCCAAGAAATCAAGTAATATGATAATAGTTTGGTAATCTGATTTTCATGTTTCAAGACATATGTTAGTTGAGGTGAAAGATACATGAATTTACTTGATTCTTTGACCATTTAAGGAGTTTAAGGTTCAAAATTTTACTTATTTGGTGATGATAGTATAACGTGAAGGTCAATTTTAGTGTTGAATATTTCTCTACGTCTGTCTGTTGCCATTTTTTAAATATCAAAATAATTAAAGAAACTCATTTTCTTCTATTTAGGAAAAAAATCGTTCTTCTCCCTATTGGTTTAACTACTTGATTTAATTTTCCTGATTTTTTAGGTTATTAATCACGATTTACTGTAATATAATTATCAAGATTGTAGGTTTCCTCAGTAAATAAAGCATCTAGATATTGGTCTTGAATTGGGTATTGACAGAGCTTAATCGGCAATGCCCTTGAGGTTGCTCCTTCAAGCAGTTTCAGGTCAGGTTTTAAGGTGAGGTTGCTCCTTCAACCATTTCCCTTAATAGCAATTTGCACTGTTATCCAAACTTAACTTGGATACATTTCTCTTTTTCGAATCTTACTGGCTTTACATTTAACTAATTGATGTCCATAAGGCTGATGAAGTTTTTGCTGACAAAGATATCTGCACTGACATTGCAAGCAGGGGATTCACCTCAAAATTGCTCAGAGTTAAAGCCCTCAAGGTAATTTCACATTCGGAGTTAAATACTTAATTTTCATAATAATTTGTCGAGTCATTTTTGGGATGAAACTCTAGAGGTGGCCTTTGAAGATTTCAGCAGTAAGTTTATGTGGTCTTATGCATTCTATACCTCTCATTTGATCCCATTGGGATATTAAAACAATCTAAGTTTTATGGTCTGTATATTTTTGGCAATTCGGTATGCCTTGAATAATTCCCATCTTTGGATCTCATTGGGATATTAAAACAATTTATGTTTTTTTTTCATAAAAAAATTAAGTTTTATTGTGTATATTTTTGGCCATTCGGTATGGCTTGAACAATTCCTATCGTTTGACATGAACAATTTTGTAATTAGCATCTTAATGCTTTAATTAGCTTGCTTTATACAATGTGTCATATGTTTTTGTAAGGCATATTTTATTCCTTTGGCTATTGTTCGGGATTTTTTATCCCACAATGATATTGTTTCATCATATCATAATAATATTTTGCTTTCATTTGATAATGGTAATCAATTAATGCACCCTTCTTTCTTATGCTATGTTTGTTATACATCAATGTATTAACCAATCCCTATACATCTATTAACATGGAAGAAATGAGGGCAAAAGAGAGAAAGAAAGAGGAGACGAGGAAAGAATGAAGAAGATATCTACCAACAACAGAAGTCTGCCAAGAGCCCAAACCAATAAATAACCAAATGCCTCGGTTGAAACTTCCTGCATACATATGTCATCGCCTACTTGAAGCTTTGATAAAAATGTTGAGGTCTATTTAACTTAAAATAGATAATGGTATTCCTAACACTCAAATGAACATTCTTGCAAAAAATATAGATTTCTTCATAATTATCGTGTTTGCAAATCACTCGCCCGCGGCGAAGCGCGGGCTGAGAGCTAGTATTAGTAATGTTGAGACTATCAGGCAACGTTTTATCTAGTTAATGTATCTTCAACATATTCATGTGTTACAAATTGTAGGTAATACTTAAAGATCACGTGAAGATGTTTTATTTTTTCTACTCGGTAGCGTATAGCTTCTGGATTTGAAAATATTTTAAATCTTTTACCTCGATATATCGAACAATTACCTAAAACTTTTGATGGCTAGAAAATTTTTAGTCAATTTTGAGTAATTGAGTAAAAATAATCAAATTTAGCAATAGCATTGAATTTAAGGATGTACTCGCACTTTTTTTCTAGGATATTCAAAATAAGTGCAACATTTCAAGATTTGCAGCCATTCATATTAAGTGCAGTATTTATAAAACCAATGTAATTTGTAATTTGTTTCCATATATATCCCTACTTATGTTGGTTAGGTAGTTGAATCTTTAATTATCTTGGAAAGTTGGGATGGGAGAGAAGAATTTTATCTAATTGTTTATAAAATTTCTTGAAGGGTAAGAATGTCATTTTAAGTTATTTTTTACTAAATTTAAAACCAATTAATCATTGTATTGGTTTGTGTAATATTCCTAGTGTTGCACTTATTTTGAATGACATGTGATAGTCCAATTCGGGAAAATATTGAGTCAAAAGGGGAGTCGAAATTACTCCCTCCCATTCAAAATAAGTGCAACACTAGGAATATTACACAAACCAAGACAATGATTAATTGGTTTTAAATTTAGTAAAAAGTCACTTAAAATGACATTCTTACCCTTCAAAAAATTTAATAAACAATTAGATAAAATTCTTCTCTCCCTTCCCAACTTCCCAAGATAATTAAAGATTCAACTACCCAACCAACACAAGTAGGGATATATATGGAAACAAATTACAAATTACATTGGTTTTATAAAATGTTGCACTTAATATGAATGGCTGCAAATATTGAAATGTTGCACTTATTTTGAATGGGAGGGAGTATTAAATTTGAAATTAAATATTAAGACCTATATATATATATTTTAGTAATTCTAAGACTAGCTACCAGGTCCACAATACGTGACTGTTTAGTGTTTAGGAGAAAATTCTTGTTCCAATGTAAGTGTGTCATTTTAGGAGTCCAATGCAAAATTAAATGTTTCTCAATTGTATCCTTATTGGTTTTAATAAGAAACGTGAGAGATAGTATAAGGCTAAATTTGTTATGATATTCTTAATAAGTGTGAAAATCTCTAAAAACGATAACGGTGGGAGCTAATATTTTGTCCAATTAATAGATTATTTTAAGAGTAAAGTTATTTGCACTACCATAAACCACACTATTTTTGTACATTACCTATATCCAACGGTTGTTATTCAAATCAAATCCACATCCAATGTGATGTGCCAAGGGCTTATCATGGCTTAGAAGAACACATTGGAGCCAATGAAGATCATGGAGATGTCATCGATGCTAGCTTGGAGGAGCATGGAGATGGAAGCACAAGTGACCGGCCACGTGACTTGGAGATGCCCGCGCAACACCGGCCATGCGACATAGAGATGCCCGGTCATCACCGGCCACGCGACATGGCCATGTCCGGCCACACCCGGTCACATGACTCGGCCAAGCCCGGCCACAACCGGCCACATGATCCTTTATCTATGCCGTTGGGTCCAATAACAAGGGCTCGGGCTAAAAGGTTTAAGGAAGCTTTAATGGGCTTTATAAGATCTCATCTTGAAGAATTGAAGACCATTGAAGACTCATTGGGCCGATTTGAAGATCACACAACAAGGAATATTCCAAACGATTCCATGTTGTGTACCATGTTATCCATCGATGAGCATTAGGCTTAGTATTGTGTAATTCGGCCATTAAGGCCTTTTATTCTATCTGAGATTAGTTATTTATTTAGTTTAGAAGACATTGGGTTGGGCCTTGTTTGACTAAGTCCAATCCTTGCTTAATTATGTAATGTTATTTACTTTTCCCAGTAGGACAAGGAGTAGGCTATTTCCTTGTTCCTTCCTTTTATGTATGCTGCCCCTTATAGGATTAGGATTCGGGTTTGGAGTAGGTTATGCGCCAACCCCTCCCCTATATAAGGGCTCTTTTATCTCTTGTAAGCATAAGTCAAGTTAATCAATAAAGTTGAGAGGTTTATACCCATATCGATTTCTTTGGCTTCATTGTTCTAGTTTGAGCAAACTTAGGGTTCTTCATCTTGTAGAGTCCTAGCAAGCAATTAGGTTGAGATAACTTAGTTGTTTGTGAATCTTGTGATCTTGAGAATTCAATTGCAGGTCTAATTGAGTGCTTAAGGCCGACGAAAGAGGAGGGATAGCTTTGTGAAGGTCATCGACATACAAGTCTAGGAGTTGAAGAAGTTCAAGTCGACTTTGGTGGATATTCAAAGGGTGGATTTGAATCTAATACAACTAGATTCGTATCAATTGGTAATCAGAGCATAGGTTGTCATCTTTAATCGGTAAATCTATCCTTCTTTTCATCATTCATCAAGTTTTAATCCATCAAACTTCATCTTGTTCTTATCGCACCATATAGTTCCAAAAATTCAGAAACTTTGAAAATTCATAGCCGATTCATCTTACATTTTTTTGCTTTGAAATTTCAGATTTGAGTCCCTTATAACTAGTAGTTATATTGAAAAATATAAAAAAAATAAATAAATAAAAAATTTCGACCAGAAACTTGTGATTTTTGTTCTGGATTCGTTTGAGCTCAGAAAGCTGTGAAATTTGAGTTTTAGACTTATTTTGGTGTGATCTTTCTGGGAAAAATATTGAAAAAAATCAAAAAAATCTGTGTTGTTATCGATTTTTTCCAGGAACTAGGGTTTTAGTTTGGGAAATTTGGGGATTAGGGTTTTTCTTGTGCAATTGATCTAATTAGTTGCAATAACTCTAATTGATTCTGTAATTGAGATCCTTGGGTTGCTTTTGCTGTTAATTGTGATTTGATTTGGAGAATTTCAGGTTACAAACCCTATTGGATTCAAGTGGTACAAAATAGGAGACAAGTGGTACTAGGGTTTATGCTAATCGATTGATATTGTGATTGTGCTTGAATTGAGTTTTTGTGCAGCAACTTTGGAGAAGAATTTCGACATAAGGAGCCTGCATTAAGTGGTTTGGTTTGGTTTAAGATCACTTTTCTTTTGATTCACAAATAACTTTGCTACTAATTGTTTGTTCCTCAAGTAGGTCACGAGAAGAAAGGAGTGCTCTAGGAGTTGCTCTTATTAGGCCTATTGAAGCTAGTAAAAGGCAAATCTTGTAAGATCATTAAGAGAGTAGTGGACCGCCAATCCATAGGACTTGAGTACAAACACAAGAGCACAAGTCAAAGGTATAAGCACACACACACTTGTGAGGATTTTTACTACTAATTTTTGTTCTTTTTGTAGGTATTATGGAAGGAGAACAAGAACAAACCAACGTGGCTGCTATGTTGCAAGCTCTAATGCAACGTTTGGACACTATGGATACTAAATTCGATGCCTTGGCCGATGATGTCCAACAAGTAAAGGATGGCCAAAATCTACAAGCTCAACAACCTCATCAAAGAGCTAACGCTGCACGCAACAATGAAGAGGTTCATCCTCCACCACCGAGGCAAATTGCTAGAATCGATCCCATGGAGAGACTAAGGCAACAAGAACTTGGAGGGTAAGCTGACAATGAAAACATGCGGCCTAGGAGAGGAATTGAAAGAGAGGAGCCTAAAGACAACATCAAATACAAAATACCTAAATTCAATGGGAGAGGGTCTCCATCCGATTACTTGGAGTGGGAGTCGAAATTGGATATGTATTTTGATTACTATCCTCATGCCGAACCAAAGAAGGTACAAATTGCTACTCTTGAATTCACGGAGAATGCTTTAAATTGGTGGAATCAATTGGTGCAAACAAGAAGAAGAAACTTGGAGAGGCCGATCAATACTTGGTTAGGTCTAAAGAGTTATATGAGGAAGAGGTTTGTTCCAAGCTTTTACACGAATGGTCTCTACCAAGAGTTGCAATCCTTGAGGCAAGGAACTAGGAGTGTTGATGAATACTACTCCGAGATGATGTTGTTGATGTCAAGGGCCGAGATTGATGAAGCTCCACAAGCTACTATAGCTAGATTCATGGCGGGATTGAATAGAGAAATTCATGATATTGTGGAGATGCAACAACACTATGAGGTTGAGGAATTGCTTCAACATGCTTTGAAGGCCGAAAGCCAAGTAAAGAGGAATAAGAAGAGCTTTACATCATCATCATCAAGCTCATGGAAAACTCCAATCAAGAAGGATGATAAGTCGACCAAAGAAAAGGAGTTTGCGCAAAAGGGTACTACCCCTAAAACCGATTCTAAATCTTAATCGGGTTCATCTTCGAAGAATCATGTCAAGTGTTTCAAGTGTTCAAGGCTTTGGACACTATGCTAAAGATTATGTAAACAAGAAAGTGTTAGTTCGTGAAATTACCAAGGAGAAATCGAAAGTGAAGATGAAGAGATTACTCTAGGATCTAGTAGTGATGGAGATGATGAAAGGAGATGCGCATGATGATAGTGATGATGGTGTCGGTTTTGCACTTAAGAGTTTGGTTGCTAGGAGAACTTTGAGTGCTTATGTGAAAAACGATGTGAACAATCAAAGGGAGAACTTGTTTCATACTAGGATGTATGCGAATGGGAAGCCTAGTAGTGTGATTATTGATGGTGGGAGTTGTACAAACATAGCTAGTATTTATTTGGTGAAGGAGATGCAATTACCCACTACACAACACCCTAAACCCTATAGCTTAGGTTGGATCAACGATAAGGAGGAAATTAGGGTTAACAAACAAGTTTTAGTTTCTCATTTGTTTGGGCAGGTACAAAGGAGATGTATTGTGCGATATCTTACCCATGCAAGCATGCCATGTACTACTTAGGCGACCATGGCAATATGACAACAAAGTTCAACATGATGGTGAGACAAACCAATATACTCTCATGTGTGGTAAGAAGCCTTTTACTTTTATTCCATTATCACCTCAAGAAGCTTTAAAAGATCAATTAAAATTGAAAGAGGAATTTACTAAGATGGAATCCGATTATAGGGCTAAAGAAAAGAATAAACATGCTAAATTAGATGTGAATTGTGATTTAGTTGAAAAGCATGCTAGTTCTAAGAAAATTGTTAAGGAGTGTATGTTAGCTACTAAGAGTGAGATTAAAGAAGCTTTGAATGATAATTCTGTTTTGATCTTACTTTTGCTTAAGAATACACTTGTTGCTACTAACGACTTGGAAAGAGAGCTTCCAAGCAATATTGTTTCTCTTTTGAGTGATTATGTAGATGTGTTTCCGGAGGAGATTCCTAGTAGTTTGCCGCCAATTAGAGGAATTGAGCATCAAATTGATTCCCTGGAGCGCAAATACCTAATAAGCCAGCTTATAGGACAAATCCTGAAGAAACAAAGGAATTAGAGAAGCAAGTTGGAGAGCTACTTCAAAAGGGATTTGTGCGTGAAAGCCTTTCTCCATGTGTCGTTTCTGTGTTCCTTGTTCCTAAGAAAGATGGGACTTGGAGAATGTGTGTTGATTGTAGGGCAATAAACAACATCACGGTAAAGTATCGTCACCCTATTCCTAGATTAGATGCTATGCTAGATGAATTGCATGGTGCTTGCTTATTTTCTAAGATTGATCTTAAGAGTGGCTATCATCAAATTCGCATGAAAGATAATGGAAAACTGCCTTTAAAACTAAATTAGGGTTGTATGAATGGTTAGTTATGCCTTTTGGATTGACTAATGCACCTAGTACATTCATGCGATTAATGAATCATGTTTTAAGAGCTTTTATTGGCAAGTTTGTTGTTGTTTATTTTGATGATATTCTTGTGTATAGCCGAAACCTAGATGAGCATGTTAGGCATCTAAGATGTGTGTTAGATGTACTTAGGGTTGAGAAATTATATGCTAACCTTAAGAAGTGCACCTTTTGCACAAACAAGCTTGTTTTTCTTGGTTTTGTGGTTTCATCGCAAGGTATAGAGGTTGATGAGGAAAAGATCAAGGCAATCAAAGAATGGCCAACACCCACCAACGTTGGACTAGTGAGATCTTTTCATGGACTAGCCGGATTCTATAGGAGGTTTGTTAAGGACTTTAGCACCTTAGCCGCCCCTATTACAACTGTTATGAAGAAGAATGCACCATTCAAGTGGGGAGATGAACAACAAGAAGCATTTGAGACGTTGAAGGATAAACTAACTAATGCTCCTTTGCTTGTTTTACCTAACTTTAACAATACTTTTGAGATTGAATATGATGCATCAGGGGTTGGAATTGAAGCTGTTTTAATGCAAGGTGGGAAGCCCGTCGCTTATTTTAGTGAGAAATTAAATGGGGCTGCATTAAATTAGCCAACCTATGATAAAGAGTTGTATGCTCTTGTGAGGGCGTTGCAAACTTGGCAACACTACCTTTGGCCTAAGGAATTCGTGATTCATACGGATCATGAGAGTTTGAAGTATTTAAGAGGCCAACAAAAGTTAAACAAGAGTCATGCTAAGTGGAGCGAGTTCATAGAGAGCTTTCCTTATGTTGTGCGATACAAACAAGGTAAGGAGAATGTGGTAGCCGATGCTTTATCAAGGAGGTATGTCTTACTTTCCATGCTTGATTCTAAGTTTCTTGGTTTTGAGTATATTAAGGAATTATATGCTAGTGATGTTTACTTTAGTGAAATATTTAAAGCATGTGAAAATTCTGGATTTGGAAAGTATTATAAGCATGTGGATTTTTGTTTAAGGAATCTAGATTGGTGTGTGGCCTTCTTGTTCTTTGCGCATCTTGCTC
>AWWV01010957.1:0-34665 GCA_001974805.1 Corchorus capsularis
CTAGTTGCATTGTTTGTTTGCAAGGCCTGAAATCTACATCTAAACCGCATGGATTATATACTCCTTTGCCTATTCCTCATGAACCATGGACTCATATTAGCATGGACTTTGTGTTAGGATTACCTCGTTCTAGGAGAGGTAAAGATTCTATCTTTGTGGTTGTTGATAGGTTTTCTAAGATGGCACACTTTATTGCATGTACTAAAACAGATGATGCCATTAATGTAGCTAATTTGTTCTTTAAAGAAATTGTTAGACTACATGGAATGCCTAGAACGATTGTAAGTGATAGAGATGCTAAGTTCTTAAGTCACTTTTGGAGAACTTTATGGGCTAAGTTAGGAACTAAGTTGTTATTTTCTACTACTTGTCATCCTCAAACCGATGGTCAAACCGAGGTAGTTAATAGGACTTTGTCTACTTTGCTTAGGGCTTTAATTAAAAAGAACTTAAGAACTTGGGAGGATTGTCTACCACATGTCGAATTTGCATATAATAGAAGCATACATAGCACCACTGGATATTCTCCTTTTGAAACTGTGTATGGCTTTAATCCTTTAACCCCATTGGATTTGTTGAGTTTACCTTTGAGTGTGCAAGTCGACATGGATGGACAAAGGAAGGCCGATTATGTTAGAGAACTTCATGCTAGGGTTCGAGCTCAAATTGAGAAGAAGACACAACACTACATGAAGAATGCTAACAAAGGGCGCAAGGAAGTCATCTTTGAACCCGGAGATTGGGTTTGGTTGCATCTAAGGAAGGAGAGGTTTCCTGAAAAGAGAAAGTCTAAGCTCTTACCTCGAGGAGATGGTCCATTCCAAGTCTTGGAGAGGATCAACAACAACGCCTACAAGCTAGATCTTCCTAGTGAATATGGCAATGTAAGTGCTACTTTTAATGTTTCAGACTTATCCTTGTTTGATAGTGATGCAGATTTGAGGACAAATCCTTTTCAAGGGAGAGGGGATGATGCGCCAAGGGCTTATCATGGCTTAGAAGAACACATTGGAGCCAATGAAGATCATGGAGATGTCATCGATGCTAGCTTGGAGGAGCATGGAGATGGAAGCACAAGTGACCGGCCACGCGACTTGGAGATGCCCGCGCAACACCAGCCATGCGACATGGAGATGCCCGGTCATCACCGGCCACGCGACATGGCCATGCCCGGCCACACCCAGTCACATGACTCAGCCAAGCCCGGCCACAACCGGCCACATGATCCTTTATCTATGCCGTTGGGTCCAATAACAAGAGCTCAGGCTTAAAGGTTTAAGGAAGCAGCCAAGCCCGGCCACAACCGGCCACATGATCCTTTATCTATGCCATTGGGTCCAATAACAAAGGGTCAGGCTTAAAGGTTTAAGGATGCTTTAGTGGGCTTTATAAGATCTCATCTTGAAGAATTGAAGACCATTGAAGACTCATTGGGCCGATTTGAAGACCATTGAAGACCATGTTGTGTACAATGTTGTCCATCGATGAGCATTAGGCTTAGTATTGTGCAATTCGGCCATTGAGGCCTTTTATTCTATCTTAGATTAGTTATTTATTTAGTTTAGAAGACATTGGGTTGGGCCTTGTTTGACTAAGTCCAATCCTTGCTTAATTATGTAATGTTATTTACTTTTCCTAGTAGGACAAGGAGTGGGCTATTTCCTTGTTCCTTCCTTTTATGTTTGCCGCCCCTTATAGGATTAGGATTCGGGTTTGGAGTAGGTTATGTGCCACTTTTATTTCTTGTAAACATAAGTCAAGTTAATCAATAAAGTTGAGAGGGTTATACCCATATCGATTTATTTGGCTTCATTGTTCTAGTTTGAGCAAACTTAGGGTTCTTCATCTTGTAGAGTCCTAGCAAGCAATTAGGTTGAGATAACTTAGTTGTTTGTGAATCTTGTGATCTTGAGAATTCAATTGCAGGTCTAATTGAGTGCTTAAGGCCGACGAAAGAGGAGGGATAGCTTTGTGAAGGTCATCGACATACAAGTCTAGGAGTTGAAGAAGTTCAAGTCGACTTTGGTGGATATTCAAAGTGTGGATTTGAATCTAATACAACTAGATTCGTATCACAACGGTTTTAAATGGTAGTGTACAAAAGTAGTGTGTTCAAGAGTAATACATACCAACAACAATTTCATTCGTTATAAATTATACTGATAGGCAAGGATCAGGTGAAGATGTTATACTTTTTTTATTTTATAGTACATTGTTTATTGGTAACGTATAGTTTTCAGATTTGAAAATATTTCAAGTCTATATAATCTGTAACGCATGAAAATCCACATTTTACCTCAATTATATCGAACACTTATAAATACAATCAAAACTTCACAATATAGTCATATTCAAAGTTTTAAGTAGGAATCTTTCGATCAAAATGAAAGATCTTGATGTAGAATTAGATTGTTCTCTTAAAAAACAGTTGACAAAAAGAAAAATGGAATGCTTTGAAGTTGTCTTAGCCAAAAACAAGGTATCTTAGTCTTATAGACACAAATTAATCTACCATATATATCTCTTTCTGTAGAATTACTTTCTATGGTATAGATAGTCTATATATTTTTTTTCTTTCCAAATCTCATGTAGTTTCTTTTTTTTTTCTTCTTAATTTCGTTTTGAATAGGTTTTTGAGCCAATATCGAAAAAGAGGAATAGTGAAAACGGTCAGAGAATGTGCCTGGCGAAGGAGACGTCAAAGAAGGTGTGAAAGAAGAAAGATTTTGCTGCCTACACATTGTTGCATCAATGGATCCATCAAAGTTGCAAGAAGAAGACGAGAGGAGAAATATATATAAAAGCAGGAAGTTCTTCTCATAATCTCTCAGGCAAATGCAACACATTGCATTTTGTTCTTCTCATAAGTGAACAAGAAGGGTTCACTTATACGATGGGCATTTTGATGTCCAAGAGTGTGGCAGCCCGCAGCCATTTGCTTCAAAGATCACCATCTCTTTGTTCTTCAGCAAGCTAAAGGAAACTCTCTGGTCAAATCCATGGGGCCTTGATATCAAGTCTCACCAGTGTGCCTCACCAGAGTGCCTCCTGCTAATCAAATCAGATTCCTCCTACTACTTGAATATAATGTTTTTGTTTGTTTATATGGAAAGTATATAGTAATAGGATAACAAGGGGGGAAAAGAAACGAGAAAATCCTGTGTGCCAGATAGCGATTCTTGCAGAGTTTACAAGCAACGAAGAATGAAACCTTTTGAAGTTTGAAGACATAACCAATGTTTTCGTTGTGGTCTTTTTTCAAGTATAATGGAGAAAAATTGATTTAAACCTTAATTTGTCCTCAATAGTAAGAGGCGCGCGGTTGCAAAAACAGTTAGCAAATTAACTTGCTGCTTTGTTAATGTTATCGTATACATTTCATTCATCTTTCTTTCATGCAATTTCTACATTTTTGTAATCTAAATTATCGTTATAATTAATGCAGTCCTATCTTTATAATAAGATTGAAATTTGTATAACATTTCACTTGCATGTCCGCTTCTGATTTTATGAAGATTGAAAAGTAGCCCCACCAATGAGTAACGATTAATGTTTAAGGATGCTTTACTTTTTGGCATTAAGGTCCACTTCTGATTTTACTCTAAACTTCATTTTTTTTTTTTTACTGTCAAAAAAAATCCTTCACATTATGTTTGGATAAGAGGGAGGGGAGGGAAAGGAAAGAGGTGCCCCTTCCCTCGTTTGAATAAAATTTTTAAATTATAAATTGGTCAAATGATGATCATATCCAATCTTAGGTAATTGAAATGAGTTTTTTTTTTTTTTTACCTCCAAAATAATATACTTACTTCAATAAGAATTACTGTACTGTGACTCTAATTTTAAAAATCACTAGGAAAAAGAACTATTTGAGTTTTTAGTAAAACTAAGACTAGCAGGTAAAACATTTGAGTTTTTGGCTCAAACAGGTTTGTGCTTCCTGCACCATATGGTATACGGTTTAAGTCCCATATGTGGGTTGCATCTAATTTTATGTACATTTGCATATATTCTAAAAAACTATATATATATATATATATATATATATCAAGTATGTTTTATCTTATTAATAATTTGTTTAAAGTAAAATTATATAATACACTGTTCATGGAGTTTAGCAAACTACACATGCGGAGTTAAAGGAATGGGCAGAGCCAAGATTGTCGGCTACCTAATTAAGAGGGGTGGAGAAGTGATAAAAAATAAAATATAAAGTATATTAAAATTTTCTAAGAAAGTTTTCAATTTAGATGTATTAATTTGAATACCTATCTATATATATACTATATATTATATGAGTTCTTGTAAAACTTTTGAATCACTTATTATACCCTCGAATATATTTCTCAAATGCCATTGTTTAATCTTATAATTTTACTCAACTAAAAACTCTATTTTTATTTAATAAATAACTATTTTATTTTTACTATTTTACTATTTTAATTAAAAAACATAGATATGTTATAATTTTTTAAACATATTTTTTAAATGACATTGTATAAACTTTTACAATTTTATTATACTAAAAACTCTATTTTTATTAATTGAATTCAATATTTTTAAAATTATTTTATTTTTACCAATTTTTTTTTTTTTAAAAATAGAGACTTTTTGGTAGTTCTAGACCTAATCTAATAATATATAAACTAATAAAGGTATTATTATTGTTACTTTGAAGTTTAAAAATTAAATAAGTTTGCATAATCATTAATTATTCATCATTTCTTTAATAACTAATTAAGTTAAAAATTTATTTAAAATTTATACTTTGTTTGGCATCGTTTTTGTTTTTGTTTCGTTTTCGTTTTGTTTTTGTTACACTATCAATTTTTTGAAAACAAAAACATGTTTAGATATACAATTTTGTTGTATGCTTTTAAATAAAAAAAGTCAAAAAAATTGGTGAAAAAACATGTAAATTACTGTTCATCAATATGTTTCTGTGTTTTCGAAGTATTTGGAAAAACATGTAAACACAAAATTACTACTTCCACTTTTTTTCCAAAACACTGATTTTGTTTCCAAAATTTTTGAAAACAGAAACAGTCTACCAAACATGTTTTTACTGTTTTGTTTCCAAAAACAGAAAATTGGCAATAGAAAACAGAAAATGGCAACAATGCCAAACAACCCTAATTGTTCTGATTGACCTGAATCTATTCTTGAAGTCTGTAATTGTAGTTTAATGTATTGGAGTGTGCAAACAAGAATTTAAACTTTTTTGAAATAAAAGAAGAGTAATTAATTTCAATTATTATTTTAAACTTTATTTAATTTAAACACGATGAGTCACATGCAGCGCACGTGGAAGTGGAGACTAGTACTATTTATAAAAATACGAGTTTTGTAAAACTTTTAAATCAACCATTATACCCTTATTTTTCGAATATATTTCTTAAATGCCATTGTTTAAACTTTTATAGTTTTACTCAACTAAAAACTCTATTTTTATTTAATTAAATCTAATTCTTTATAACTATTTTATTTTTACCATTTTACTATTTTAATTACATAACTTAGATATATATTATAATTTTTAAATATATTTCTTAAATGATATGTTTAAACTTTTATAATTTTATTCTACTACAAACTCTATTTTTATTTAATTAAATTCAATATTTTTATAAATATTTTATTTTACCATTTTAATTTTAATAAATTGGCTTTTTTAAATATTTTTTTACGATTTTATTTTTAAAAAAATTGGAGATTTTTTTGTAGGTCTGGACTCAACCCAATCATATTATAAACTAATAAAAATATTATCATCGTAACTTTAAGGTTTAAAAGTTAAAATAAGCTGTATGATCATTAATTATTCATATTTGTAAGAACTAATTAAGTTAAAATAAGTTGCATAATCATTAATTATATTCAATATGGTGTTGAAAGGTGTTTGACGGAGAATGATTCTCTCATGGCAATGAGAGAGATTTCGAAAGGCAGAGGATCTTATTGGAGGATGGAAGATTGATTAATGATGTTTTGGATTTGTCTTCTTATTTTGTTCAGTGTAACTTTGCTCATGTAAAACGTGATGCAAATTTCGTGGCACATCGGTATCTAAATTAGACTATGGTCTAAATGATGATCATGTATGGTATGAGAGTCTACCCTTTTGTGTTTGTAATCCAGATACTATCTAATGAAGCGCTATACTTTATTCTAAAAAATAGTTAAAAAATTATTTAAAATTTAATTATTGTTTTTTTTATCCCATCCGGTATCCAGGGCTTTGCCCTGACTAATCCGGATCCGACCCGCGTCGCGCACCTGGTTATGGTGGGTGAGTCTCCCAACAGGGGTAGCTGCGTACGCAAGGTCTCGAACCCGAGACCTGCTTAAGCTGGAACAGGCCGCTTACCACTTGATCCAACCCCTTGTTGGTTAAAATTTAATTATTGTGATTGACATGGTTTTAGTTTTTAGTGTGCATTGATAGTTTAATGTACTGGAGTGTGTAACAAGAATTTAAAATGTTTTTAAATAAAGGAACACTGACATGAAATTATTTCCTTTGATTGATTTATAATTAATTTCAATTATTATTTTTAATTTTTATTTAATTTAAACACAATGCATCGCGTGCAACGCAGGTGGAGGTGAAGACTAGTATATGATAACTACATCACATGAACATATCTTAGTTTTGTTTCCATATTAAATAATGAAGTCAAAAATAGAATTTATTAAAAAGATAAAGTCATTAATAATTGGGAGAGTCTCAACAAATGATATTTATCACATAAAAGGTAAATTTTTTATAATAAAAATGAAAGAAAGATGTATTATTAATGAACTCCAAAGAAAAGATATAAAAAATATTACAATCATTCACAATTCTTACAAAAGTTATCAAAGCCAGGGCTGCCACTGGTTAAAGGGTTAACATGTGTCATTTAGGTAATAGTTTTAAATTTTAAATACAAAAGTTAATTAAGAAATGAGACATGTGTCGACTACTCAACCCGTTTCTAGAATCTAAAATTTACATTGAGAGTGTATCAAGTAATTATCCATTTTTAATGTTCTAACATTTTCAAGCGTTATAGATTGCACTGGTTAGCTGAATCTAACATTTTCAAGCATTACATATTGTATTGGTTGGCTGATTCTAACATTTTCAGGCGTTACGTACAGATTGTACTGATCGGCTATCTAATATTTTCAAGTGTTACATACCGATTGCCTGATTTTCATGCATTACAGATTGTACCGTTTGGCTGATTTTCATTTTCATGTGTTACAAATTGTACTAGTTGATGTTTAAGGATCACATGAAGATGTTTTACTCTTTTTTTATGATAGTATACTATTATTAAAAATAGATAAAACTATTTTTTATCTAAATCTTGTATACTAAAAAACTGCTAGGAATATGTTGTATAATTAATACACTTTTCTAATATTCTAACATTTTCATGCATTGCAGATTGCATTGGCTGGCTGATTCTAACATTTTCATGCGTTGTAGATTGTACTGGTTGGCTGATTCTAACATTTTTAGGCGTTACAGATTCTACTAGTTGGTTGATTATAACATTTTCAAGCGTCACAGGTTGTTCTGGCTAGCTGATTTTCATGCGTTACAGATTGTAGTTATTGGCTGATTCTTACATTTTCAGGCGTAATAGATTGTACCAGTTGATTGATTCAAACATTTTCAGGCGTTACAGATTATCGAAACGTTCGGGTCCGGGGAACCCTGCCGAAACGACTGTAAAATGAGGAGTCGCCACTAATCTTTTTTTTCCTAGGTGTGATTAGCCACCTATCCATGTTATTAAGTCTAACATTAACCTAAACTTGGTAAGGGTAATACTAAACCTAATAAAGTCTGCTTAACCAGAGTCTGTGGGTTCGGGAGTCGGTTACGCTCGGAGAAGGATTAGCACCCCCGAGACGCCCGTCAAACGACGGCACCTCTAGTCTAAACTAAATCTAATGGGTTTAGAAATAAACGGTTGCTTTTATCTTAATCTGGATTATTATCGGAAAGGATTATAAAATAAAGGAAAATCATTTTTTAAAACAAATGTCGAGAATTTGAAGAATGTGATCGAACGACCGTCGATCCATTCTATTTTCAATTCTCTTTCATTCTTTGTTCCTTTGTTGATCTCTTTCTCTTCGAAAAGGAATTTCGAAAATGCTGTGATAAAACCTTTTATTTTTGTTCTTAAAGTCCTTTACTTTACTTTGAAAAATTCCATTTTACTCTTTCTAAAAATGGTGAGAAAATCTTCTTTTCTTATCATTTTGGAAAACATTTTCCATCTTTTATTGATATTCTAACCCTGAAACTAAGTCTGATTTGAATTTGAAAACTTCTGCTTAAATCTTAAAAGCTCTTGATTGCCAATTTTAATTTCTGTTCAAAACTGAATAAGAGAACATAATTAAAAAACATTTTTTGCAAACCCATTTTTATTACATCTTTTGATTTTCTAATTTTTCCATTTTTTTCACTTTTATTCTCTTCTCTTCTTTTCAAAATTTGACCTAAATATTAATTCATGCATGTATGAAATGATGAATGCAAAATTCGATTTATTAATTGATTAATAAAAAGGAGTTTACTCGAATTGACCTTCACGAACCTAGCCCGACCCTCCAGGGATATTCATGAAGTCCATTCAATCTCGAAGCGAAATTCCGAGAGGTCGTGCTCATGCACCTTTACCCGAGATTTGCCCGTCATAGTTAAAAATACCTCTTTATAAATCGGAATAGATAATGGCGGCATGAAATGCAAAACAGTTTAAATCAATTGAAAATAAATATGGCATGCATATGTTTGATTACTAATTATTAAGCTAACTTAGATTAATTATAAAACCCAAATATTTAATTAAACTAACAAATAAATTAAAAGAAATCAAAAGCTAGGGCCAAATTAGATCACTGGGACCTTTCTGCACATCAAGAAAACCACTAACAAAATTCAGGAACCAAAAAGCACAAATTGAAAACTAATAATATAAATCAAACACTCAATTGCACAATTCTAACATAATTCCAACATAATTTCTAAAATCAGCGACCAAATTTTAAGTTAATTTTAGCTTAAATACACAAACTTTAACCTAATTAAAGATTTAGTTTTTAAGTTGGTTTTAACATAAAAATCTAAGCTTTAGTATTTACTAGTCATTTTCAATTAAAGATTTAATCTTTAAGCTAAATACATCCTAAATTTAACAAGTGAACACCTTTTAACTCTAGAATCCACGTATTTACAAACAAATATTAACAAACATGCCAATTGAAGCCCTTTATTTGAACCAAGATTTAACCATTGGACTAAAGGACTAATTTTTAAGCTACCCTTGACCAAAAACTTAAACTTTAGTCTTAAATCTTAAACCATGACATGGTTATTTAACAACTTTACTCAAGATTTCAACTTGGAAATTTAAAAAAGCTAGAATTTTTTACTTAAATCTACCATGAAAAAGATTATTCATGACCAAAATAGTTTAAATCTAGCACCTTTAATAAAAAAAAAAAGTAAAACAAACAAGCCTCATATTGAAACAATCAATCACAATCAGTCCCAAATAGCAGCAAATTGAAACCAAAATTAAAGAAATAAGGACTAAATTGAAGCATTCAGGATTAAATTGAAAGATTTGAAAGGGGACTCACAAAACGGTGTCGTTTTCCTCGAAGTCTTCTTCTTCAGCGAACTTCCCTTTTTTTTTCTGTCTTATATCTTCTTCTTCTTCCTCGCGTTACTCGTTTTCTGCCTTGTTCGACTCTTCCTAGATCTTACTCAAAACAACCCTTTATCGCCAAAATAACACTAGATTCGGATTCCCCACCCCTTAAAACATGAAAACCCTCTCTTAATTTGAAGAAAAAGATTCAATTTTTTTTTGCTTCAGAACCAAGAACAGAGAACGATAACCCTCTTTGAGAAAAGATTCTTTGCTCTTCTTGAGGTACCAATCGTATTTTCTCTATCGTTCTTCCTTTAAAAAAAACATTTTTAATTTGATTTCTCTCTCTAGATTCTCTCTGAATTCATCCGTACTCAAGGGAGCGAAAATGAGCCTTTTTATAGTGTCCCCAATACCCTAAAGCTTCTGGTATTATCTCTTTTTTCCCTCATTATCTACAATTTTAAAATTCTTATTCTTCCCTGATTTTTTTTATTTTTCGGTAATTCCTCTCGTTTGTCTCTTGCAGGGTGGTTGAAGATTGAGATAAGGATAGAGCGCGATGGGTGAGCTGTTGTGATGACTGATGAGTCATCACCACCTTCCAGCTATTTTCTGTTTTTCCATTTTACCAATTGATCATTAACCCAAATTTTGCTATTTTGTCCTCTTACAGAATTAGTTGAAGAAGAAACACTGTTAAATTGCTGAGGTGGCTGCAAGGTAAGAATTTTTTCTCTTTCGATGCTCATTTTCCTCTTTTTTTTTTCATCTCGTTGACTTACTTACTCAACTTTCTTGATGAATTTTTTGTCCTTTTTCGAGAAGGGATTGCTGATGTGGACCAATGGGAACATTTTTTCAAGACTTAGCACCAGTAACCTTTTGACAGCACTGAGGTAAAATTCCTTCTCTTGCCACTATTTTGCATTCTAATTCCTCGTTGTTGAGTGTTGGTGCTTTGCTTGCAACTACTAATGATTTGATGTTGCTGCCATGAAATTGGATATGCTCATGGTTACTGTAAGTTTATGTCTGCCATGTGCAAATGCTTGCCTGAAGTCATCTGGAAATGCATGTTGCTGAATATGGTTTTGAAATTTGAAAGTGGTGATGCTGCGATCTTGATTCTTCCGGTCTGCTTGCCTTTAATGAGCTTACTGTATCATGGTTTTGACCTCAATAATTTCCTTTGTTTTTCTGCACTTGCCTCATGTATCCATTGTTCCCATGCCTTTCTGAATTTGATCTCGTTTTTTTTTTTTGAAAGGCAATGGTTTGTTATTCATAATTGGAAAAGCACAACGAGGTGCAAATTACAAACTGAATTTGATCTCGTTGACTTGCAAGATGAACCCTAAAGAGCAAACACGCTATGCTGCTAACTATAAATGTGAATTGACTGATGAATGTTGCTGCCCTGTTCTGGTCTTTACTTGTTGCTCGCGTTTGTTCTCCTGGTCTTGTAGTTGTCACGTGGTCATCCTCTGGGCGATTGGACTGCTTCAATTTCATTTTTGGATGTGTCTTATGTGTCTCTGAAATGCACTGCCACCTTTCCTTTCGTCTTTTGATTACCTTTGTTATACCATGACTTCTCTGAATTCTAGTCCATTTAGGCTTGTCATGATTTTTGGTCATCTTTTGCAGCATTGATCCGTGAACTCCCATGCTTCTTGTAGCACACTAATCAAGCCTATTTTCCATGGCGAGTTTGAGTTCAGCCATGCTCAATAAGCAAGAAGTCAATAAGTCTAAACAAACACTCGAAGCAAGCTATTTGATCATTGAGGCCACTCTGAAGAAGCACCAAGATTTCGAAGGAAAGAACAAACCAAAAAAGCTATTTTGAAATTATGGCGCCCTATTTATCTTAAACAAAAATTAGAATGGACCTTTTTATAATATTTGGAGGAAAGATGTAAAGCTAGAAAATGAGATGTAAGCAAATAGAAATTTCCTTTTTCTTTTCCATTTTTCTATTTTTCCTACTTTATAATGACAATGCTGTGCAAAATGAAAAATGCAATTTCTACTTCTATTTATGCAAGCAATGTGGAAGGTAATCCAACTAAATTAATATGACCCCAAATTGAATTTACAAATTGATTCTGCATTTAGACAATTGACCAAAGTATTAAGGCTCAATTACTAATTGGAATCATGCAAATGCAAATGTGAAATAGATATGCAAAATGCAATACAAATATGCAAAGAACATTTTTGGGCTTTCCTTGATTTCAGAATGCGATACTAAAGATTAAATGCTAAAATGAACATGCTAACTTGAGCTATGGACTAAAAATGACCAAAAGGCCCCCTAGTGATCCTAATGCAAATTAGGTGAAAGATTTACCCTAAATCAAAGGATATGAGCAAAAATGGGTGTCTGCACAGATTGTACTGGTTGGCTAATTTGCATGCATTACAACTTGTACTGGTTGGCTAATTCTAATATTTTCAACCGTTATCAATTGTACTGGTTGATTTATTCTTAAGAATCACGTGAAGATGTTTTACTATTTTTGTTAAATAGTACCGTGTTTATTTGTCTTGTTTTGTTCAATTAATACACTTTTTTAAAATATTTTAACAATTCATGCCTAAAAGGTTATACTGATTGGATTATTATAACATTTTTCATGCATTACAGAAGATTGTATTGGTTGATTGATGCTTAATGATCACATTAAGGTGTTTTCTTTATTAGATAGATTTTTTTTTTTTCGCTACTTAAGAGTACACAAAAATGAAGTTACAAAAATAAAGTTACATTAAGATGTTTTTTTTGTCCTTTTGTTTGATAGTATAGTTATTTGGAACGGCAACTTGCAAATATTTTCCAACTTTTTCCCAAGCATTGAACTGGTTTAATCAGTCCGAGTTCGAGTTAATTACCAGTCAAACCAAATTTTGATATGGCAAATCTTCCCCAAGAGACCCCCTTTTCCAGCCTAGAGAGGGCATCGGGTCTTGGCCTAAACAGGTTGACGGGTCGAGCCAAGCCAGGTCTTACAAACAGCTCAAAATTGCCAAGAATATTGTCTAATTAATATATCTTTTTTAAGGCTTAAATGTCCTTTTGCTCCCTTCACTTTTCCAAAATGGACATTTTGTCCATTTCTTTTTTTTTTAAGACAATTTGCCTTCTTACTTTTCAAATTCAACACAATTTACCCCAAAATTCAATGGAAGTTAACGACACCGTCAATTGGCTGACGTGGCATTTCCATGTCATTCGCATGTGGGCTCCACATCACGGTAAAAATTAAAAAATTAGCTAGAAAAAATGAAAAAAAAAAGAAATAAGGTATTTTATTTTTTTAGCATCTTAGGGGCCCAATGTGGCTAACGTGGAAATTCCACGTCAGCACCATGTCATCAAATGTTTGGCTTCATAATATACAAAATCACCCCTTAACTATCATGAAAGGGACAAAATGACCCTTGAACTTTCAATTGGGACAATTAAACCCTCTAATTCTCAATTTTGGGACTATTTAGCCCCTTCAAGGACCATTTTTGTCCTATTTTGTCAAGATTTGAGGGCACTATTTAGCCATTATATGTCAAAATTCAAGAGTTATTTTGTATCAATTTGACATCATTTACTTCTTCTATTTCATGTGACCAAAGTCTATTCAATGAGGGGCTAAATTGTCCGAAAATTGATAATTTGAGGGCTTAATTGTCCTAATCGAAAGTTCAGGCCCATTTTGTCCCTTTAGTGATAGTTCGAGACTCATTCTATCTACTAAGCCGTTGATTTTTTGAGCAAAGTGCCTATAAATAGTCTATATGGAGTCCAATTAGTCCACTATAAATAGTCACCTTATGTAACCCTAGATCACAATCTTCACGTAACATCTAATTACAATTTTCTCTTCATCTATTTTTCTTGCTCTTCTAGTTTTTAGGCTAAGGGAGTCGACACCCTCTCTTTGCATAGAGGGCTGCGATTTTCCTTAGGGTTTTGCAAGGAGGATTCCGCCCCCTTCAAGCTTTGTAAAGTAGCTAAATTCTTAATACTTCTTATCTTTTGGTGAATTTAATCAATTAATTATGGTGAGATTTGTGTGTTTATAATTTGATGTTTGTTCTTGATAGATAGTTAGTTATTCTCTGTTTTAATTTTATGATCTTGACAATTGTGGATTTAGACTGCAACTATTGATATGATTTATGGATCTATTGTCAAATCAAACTTAGAACATGCCCATTCAAGTTTGATTATGTGATAACAATTGGAAGAGAACATGCCCATTCCTTCCATGAGATTAATTAACCTTATTTGAAAGAATAAGGTTTGTTATACTTGTATGCATGCGTGATTAATTATAATTGTTCTTAATGCTTTGTTCTTGGGTAATTATCACACCGGATCAAGAGGTAATTGTCTAAAGAATAAAAGGGATAATTCACACCGGATCAAGAGTTTTATCCAATTTGCATGTTAGGGTTTCCCTAGACTAATTATCAATTGGGAATAAAACATTGAATTCATCTTTTAAATCAAGGATTCATAGTTAATTTGATTAATTCATACCATTGGAGAAGAAGTATGCTTTCTTATTATTGTTTTCCTTATTAATTGTCATAGTTTAGATTTAATTTGCTATGCTTTATTTTTAGTCTAATTATTTTCTTTTGATTGATTTTAATCCCCTGTTTTCTGTTTTAAAAATGATTCTTAGAGAAGATCTATCTTTGCATAAATATATTCCCTTTCTCTGTGGGATTCGACCCCTGCTTGCCCTATCTATTTAGTTAGGTTTTTATGGGGATTATTTTGTGATTTGCTAACGACCGATCAAGTAGTTTTAAGATCAGATTGAAGATCATCTTTATCCTTATCACTCCCCCTCAAGTGAATGGGTGATGAAAGAACCTTGAGCTTGTCTCGAAAGAGAATGAACCGTGGAGAGGACAGAGGCTTTGTCAAAATATCGGCTACTTGATCTGAAGAAGATATGAATCAAAATCCAATGTCTTATTTCCCACTTTCTCGCGAACAAAGTGATAGTCAAGTTCAATATGTTTGGTTTGAGCATGAAGAACAAGATTGGTTGTAAGATAAGTTGTACTCAAATTGTCACACCATAGAATTGGAGCAGCATGAAGATAAACATGAAGTTCACACAGTAAACTTTGAAGCCAAACTAGTTCAGTAGTGGCATGAGCAACACTACGGTATTCTCCTTTTGTACTCGATTGTGCCACAGTTGATTGCTTCTTTGAATTCCAGGAGACAAGCTTGTTTCCAAGAAAGATGCAGTACCTATTAGTGGACCTTTGATCATCAGGACAATTGGCCCAGTCCGCATTAGAATAAGCACTCAAAGTGAGAAAATTCGATTTTCACATATGAAGGCCTAGATGACTGGTGCCTTTTAGGTAGCGAAAGATTCGTTTCACTGTTGTCTAGTGATCTTGAGTTGGTGCTTGCATAAATTGGTAGACTTTATTCACATAATAGGCAATTTCAGGCCTTGTGATGGTATCATACTGCAGTGCACCAATTGTACTTCGATACAAAGTAACATCAGAAAAGGGCTCACCAACATACTTGGAAAGGTGATAATTAGTTGCAGCAGGTGTGTTGCAAATCTTTGTTCCGTCCATTTTTTTGCGACTGAGCAAATCATGAATATATTTCTGCTGGGAAAGAACCACGTCAGAAGAACATGATTGAACATCAACTCCAAGAAAATAGTTGAGAGGCCCTAAATCTTTTAGCTTGAAAGACTTGTCAAGATCAGAAACCAGTGAAGTAATCGCCCCATTATCAGAGCCAGTTATTATTATATCATCAACATAGACAAGAATGATGATCAGTCTGGTTGTTGTATGATGAATAAACATTGAAGAATCAGCTTTTGAATTGGCGAATCCAAGTTTAAGAAGACGAGAACTTAGCTTTTGGAACCAGGCTCGTGGAGCTTGTTTGAGACCGTAGATTGCTTTTTGTAGTTTGCCATTGGCTGACTCGAATTAACAAAACCAGGGGGCTGAGTCATATAAACTTCTTCCTGTAAAGATCCATGAAGAAAAGCATTATTTACGTCAAGTTGTCTAAATGACCAACCATGTTTGAGAGCAAGAGTGATAACAACTCTGATTGTCACTAGTTTTATAACAAGGCTAAAAGTTTCGGTGTAATCAACACCTTCTTCTTGATTAAATCCCTTGGCAACAAGTCTTACCTTGTGCCTTTCAATGGAGCCATCAGATTTTCTTTTCAGCCTGAATACCCATTTGCAGTTAATTACATTTTTACCTGGAGGCAATGAGGCAAGAACCCAAGTGCCATTTTTTAGTAAAGCATTATACTCATCAACCATAGCAGACCTCCATGACGGAATCTTGTTTGCCTGTGTAAAACATGTGGGCTCAGTTTCGGTTAGTGTAGTTGGAGGAATGAGGGTGTTTGGTGTAGGAGCAAGCAACGTGATCAGGGAAGGCTTTCTTTTTCCAAGTTTGGTCATATGTTCTTGTTACCATGGGATGTGTTTTGGTTGTTATTGGAAGTGGAAGAGGAGAAGGGATCGAGACTTGATTGGAATCATGACTTGTTGGTGATAAAACATCACTTTGAGACGAGGAAGATACACTTGGAGAAAGAGACTGAAGAAAGGAAGGTGGACTCGAGGAACTTGAGTTAGAAGAAGATACCGTATTTGACTGAGAGATAGGTAAAGTATCTGGCATAACAGTTGGGATTAAACTAGAAGGAGGAAGACCTGTGGTAGGACACGAAAGATTTTGATTTGAACCGACTTCTGAAAAGGGAAAAGAAAGTTCATCAAAATAACATGTTTGGAGATAAAGATTTTACCAAACTGTAGATGAAGACATTTATAGCCATGATGATTGGAGCTGTACCCAAGGAAAACACACCTTAATGATCGTGGCTGCAATTTATTAGAGTTATATGGTCGAATATAAGGAAAGCATGCACTGCCAAAAACTCTAAGAAATTTATAATCGGGAATTTTGTGAAACAAAGCTTCATATGGACTTTTATTTTTAAAAGTCGGTGTAGGAAGACGGTTGACAAGAAAAACAGCAGTAGAGAAGGCATCATACCAATAAGAGGAAGGTGCAGAAGAATTGAAAAGCAAAGTGATACCTGTTTCGACAATGTGTCGATGCTTTGGTTCAACTCTTCCATTTTGTTCATGTGTCTGGGGACAAGGTACTCTATGAAGAATACCAATTAACTCTAAGAAGGTGGAGACATTGCGATATTGCGCCCCCCCCCCCCCCTCCCCCTCAATCTTTTTGGACAGATTTGATCTTTCGATTGAAGAAATTTTCAACTTGAATTTGGAATTTTTTGAATATCTGGAAGACTTCAGATTTTTGAGACATAGAAAAAATCCATGTATATTTGCTAAAATCCATTATTTGATAAAATAGGAGAAGGTCACCATACATCTAAATGAATTAAATTTAAAGGGTTATTAGAAACAGAAGTTAATAATTGAAAAGACAACTTATGAGCTTTTCCTAATTGACAAGAGGAACAAAAAGATAAAGACTCGTTGCCTTTAACAGGCAATATTTGATGAAAGAACTTGCTGAACAATCCTAGGAGAAGGGTGACCCAACCATTGATGCCAAAGATCAGAAGACACACATTCCCCGACTAAAGCTTGGAAGGAATGACTTGTTTGAGAAGATGGAATGGGAAGCAGTCGATAGAGACCATCATCCAGAACGCCCTTGAGAAGGACCTGGCCCGAGAATAGATCCTTAACAAGACAATGAGAAGAGCGAAACTCAAAATAAACATTATTGTGAAAAGCAAATTGAGAGACACTGATTAAATTCTTTGTAATAGAAGGAACATTAAGGACATTATTTAAGTATAGATGGCGGTTAAGGGAGGGGAGTTTGGAAGAGCCAACATGTTTAATAGGCAAACCTGTTTCGTTTCCCACTTTTACACGATCATGTAGTACTCTGAGTGAATGGACATGTTGGATAGATCTGCAGTCAAATGGTTGCTAGCCCCAAAATCTGGATACCAATCATCTTGGGAGATGGTAGATGATGAAGCCATTAGTGCCGATGAGTTTGTGGTTTGTGAAGACTGATATCCATATTCAAAGCGGTGGAAGCAGTCTAATGCAAAATGCCCAAATTTTGAGCAAACCTGACACTGAGGCCGATCGGTGAAATTGCCATTTGAAGCATTCGAATTCAAGCTAGGGGTGGATCTTCCACGACCTCTGCCACGGCAACAAAAGGATCCTCTACCAAGTTCTTGATTACGTGGTGGCCTAGGAGCAGAAGAGTTTGTCTTGGTTGCAATATTAGCTGTAATGGGCTCAGAGAGTGTGTGTTGTTCCAACCTGTATTCATAGCCTAATAAGAGGCTGTGAAGGTCATCCATGGTTACTGGCTCACTGCGGGTAGAGACAGAAACCACCAAGGACTCGTATTCGGGACCAAGACCTGCAAGAATTCGAAGAATTAAGTCTTGATCAGAAACTTGGATGACCAGCTATGGCAAGATTATCAGCTACTGTTTTGAGTTTCTGGAGATAATCTAAGATAGACAGATTTTTCTTCTTTGTAGTTTGGAGTTCAAGACCGAAGCTGCATAATACGGTTCCTTGATTGTTGCATAGAGTTTTTCCAATGAGGTCCACAGGGAGTGGGAGGTTGTACATCCAACAACCTGTGGAAGAACTGGTTCTGTTAGAGAAGAGAGAATCCAGCCTAGGAGAAGTTGATCTTGCCTTTGCCAAGCAGCGAATTGAGGATTTTGAACGAGAGAGGGAGTTTCTGAGGTGGCAGATTCAGTTGTTGGAGTGTTAAGAATGGTTTGAGATGGGCAAGGCAAGTTTCCATCAATGTACCCGATTAAATTGTGGCCTCCGATTACGGGTAAAAGTTGAGACCTCCAGAGATGGAAATTATTGCGATCTAATCGCACTTGAACAGGATGATTAAAATTGGTAGTGCCGGCATTAGTGGTTGATAGGGAAAAGCCAAGTGAAGAGGTTGTTGTGTGGCCAGAAGAGGTAGAGGAAGTGGAGGAGAGAGCGGCGGAAGAGGTGGAGGAAAGAACCTGCTCGGATGCCATGATAGAGTTTGATGTGTTTGGGTAAATTTTGTTTCACTTAATATCAAAGTGAACAGAGGATATGTATTTATACTAGTGTAGAGTACAAGAGTTTACATCAATATGAAATACAATGAGATAAAGAGCTAAAATAAACAAGAATTATCTAGGAGTAGTTTTAAGATCTGATTGAAGATCATCTTTATCATTATCAAATAGATATATGACGTGGTGGAACCGGTCCATATAATAATTTCTCATTATCAATTATCGTCAACTTCACCTTTCTATGAAAGTATAGGAACTAAGTTACAAATTTTTATGGTAAAGGGACTAGATTGCATATTTTGCCAAGTACAGGGACTTTTTTTTTTGGGCGATAGTATAGGGACTTATTTTGTCCGTCGATTTACCAAGAATTTTAAGTGAAACTTTGGGCGCTGTAAAGTAGAGTTCCCACCATTTATAATCACTTAATCCATCTTTTAACCAAAATAGTTCTCTTTCAAAGATAGGTCTTTTTCATCTTGTTCCAAAATGCCTAAGATATCATTTATGTGAAATTCATCTTGGATGAAATCATAGCTATTTAAGACTTAAGACTACAAAAATAAACCCAGCCTATAATTAGGTAAATCTTACATACATATACCACACAAGTGGTAAGACAATTAGCAACCACCATATTGCCTAAAAAAGATTTTCCGTAGCTCTGTGCAGAATTTAGTTACCTAACTAGGGAGATACACTGGGCCAAAAAAAAACACTACAGAGATGCATCTACAGTTATAAAACAATAGTAGTTAATAAAACATTACTCAATCCCTCAAAAAGAACAATGATTATCCAGCTACAGATTCTCTCTCACATTTTCATTTACTTTTCTTCACTGGTTGAAATGATAAATATATGACAATTCTGATCTACTAGTAATCATCAGAGCCATCATCCGCATATACACCATTGCCATAATCCTGATCAACAACAGATTTACTTTTTGTTTTTGACGACCTACCAGAAGATTTTACAGGTTTTAACGGCTTCCTGACTTTCTCTGCTTGTAACTCCAATCCCTTCTCTGAAGGTTTCCTTTTTCTTTTCAACCGTGTTCCTCCAGTGTCCTCTGAAACGAGCAACAAATTGAACACACAAGTCATGATCCATTGGCAGCAGATTATCAGAATTTCCAGAATGGTATCTAGCTAGCATATTATCCCTTCTGAACTGGAAGGAAAGTATGTGGAACATTTACAACACATTTCAGGGGCACAGATTTACCTTCAAGTGGACTTGACGCATTATTGGCTGCAAGTCCATTCTGTTCATTCTCTTCCGAAAGAGGGGATCCAGACTGATTACTGTCCATCAATTTTGAAGAACTTCCCACACACTTGTCTTGCTGCTCAAGAACATCAGGACAAGGAATGGCTGGCAAAAAGCGTAATTCTTCTTGTGACATATCTGAATCACTGAATTGATCCTTCTCTACCGTCACAATATCAACTTCATCATCTTCATTCACATCTGACTCTTTCACCTGCAGCCATGAGAATATTTTAGAAATGAAATGTTAGTCAAAATAGTCAATCAAAAAAGTTTGCTAGGAAACAGATTAATTCACATGCTCTGTTTCTGTCACCTTTTCAGTTTCAGGCACCAGATCAAATTCATCTTCCCTTTCTACATACTCCTCATTTTCTTCAAGCTCTTTAAAATCTGGAGCAAATGCACTCCAGTTTTCAGTGTAGTCTTTAGCCCAAATATAAACCAAACCAGTCAAGGAAACGGACACAATAATAGGGTGGACGGGATGCCACGCTAAATCAAACACTGCTTCCTTTGGACCTTCAAGCATTTTTACAAGATGACCAACCCTGTCCCATATGTAGATCTTGTGCTCTCCTTTGCTAGCAGAAGCGGCCATTACCCACTCACCATCGCCACTGAAACAAGGTGCTTTCCAGTGCATCTTTGTGATTAAATCTTGAAACTCCCGAAAAAGAACTAAGCATTTGGATCCAACAGCTTTCATCTTCTCAACAATATCTTCCTCTTCGATGGTTTTGTGGAGGTTATCAAGGGCTCCAAGTCCATCTTTCAGTGGCAGAAGATTTTCATAAATCCTGATAATTCGATCATTTGAATTTGTAAGTAGATATTGCCCATTTCTGCTGAAGACAATGTTCTTGATCACAGCACCACTAGAAATGGGAATCATAGCAAGTACTTTAACATTTTTGTGATCAATTATAAGTATTTCACCTTTGGAATTTCCCATATATACCAGATCCCCATTCTTGTTAAAGCATGCAGCAGTTAGTGTGTAAGGAGTTCCATCAGGGTATTTGTTGCGTGAAGGAGGAGCAACGCCGTTGCCATCACTAGGAACAGTAACTGGGAGTACGGTTGTACTTCCAGTACTCAAGTCAACAATCGTTGGAGCAGATGATAGAGGACAAGCTAAGCATATAGATGGCATAGAAGAACCGGGATGTAGACGAGATTGTAAAGGGGTTTGCTGCAGAACAACACGTGAAATCTTCTCACCACTAACAACATCCCAAAGTGTTAATGATTTGTCAGCAGCGGACACAAGAATTCGATGCCCATGCTTTGACCAGCAAACACTTGTTATAGCAGCAGCACAGTCTCTATCTCTAAGCTCCTTGGCAATGCCCCGGGTCTCAAAATCCCAGATAACACAACTTCCATCAGAACATCCAGCTGAAATAGAATGCAAAAACCAGAATCAACTATCAGTTGGAAAATATTTTTCAGAAAACCTACAGAACTACTCACAGGTTTTTTTTTTAATTTGATAAAAAAACATAATTCAAAAGTTCAACCAAAATGTAGTAAGAAAGATGCACAATTCCATAATCCTACCAATAGAGAGAGAGAGAGAGAGAAGGCTTTGTGGAAGACTTAAAGTAGTAATCCCTACTTCTTCAACACTATCAACAAAATATCAACCAGATTACAAGTAACATTTGCTCTGAAATTATCCCGAATGGAAATTCGTCAAGACTTTTAGCAAGTTTGCAACCACTAAAAATAGCCCAACTTTCGACAAATAAAATATAAAAAGCAGAAAAATGAAATGAAAAATAAAATAATAGAAGAAAACCCAGTAAACATAAACATATTTCAGTTTAAACAAAATCGTACATGAAAAACATGTTGATTTTAAAAAAATATTCTTTTTTTTTCTTCAAACTGTATGGAGTAAGTAAAAAATAAAAAATGGGTTTTTTTCTTTCTCTTGTAATATTCATCCAGTAGCTCTTCAAAGACACTCATCATTCATAGCTTAAAATTTAATTTTTTTCTTTTTCCAAAATAGTAAAACGAAGAAAATAGAAAAGTAGGACAGAGAGAGAGAGTTACCGGCGAGAAGGGTGCCACGGCGATTAAAGGCAATGCATTTCATAACCCCATGTTCCAAATATTCTTCTATTACCTCAGGAAAATCTCCTTGCAGCGGATCTTCAACCAAAAACCCAAATTTTATTTAGAAAATCATCAGCAAAAAATTTAAGAACAAAGAAGAAAAAAAATTGAAAAAAGAATATATCTTACCGATGATTGGGGCATTCATCATCTCTTCTTCTTGCTCTGCTTAGAGTTCCCACTGAGAGAGACCCAAAACAAGGAAGCAATTTTCGAGTAAAGAAAAAACTAACCTTCGTTTTCGAGTTCTAGAGTAAAAGAGGGAAAATTCCTAAAAAGTTGAAAACTTCCCGGCTTTTTCATTGTTTTTTCATCGACACAGCCCGTGCCCGTTAAATCCGTCCGGCCCGGTCCGTGACCCGAATCAAGTTTCCGAGGCCTAGAATTGAGTCGGGTCGGGAAGGTTTGAAATAAGCAAGTATGATGATTGATGATATACGGCGTAAACGTAATAATAGACTAATAGCTAAGACGTTATTTCTTTCCTTTTTTTTTTTTTTATAATTTAGCTTAGATGTTAATTCAGTTTGTATTGGTTCATCATTATTTTAATAATAAAAATTTGTTTTAAGTTTAAAATAATTTGATTTAAGAGACTTAGATTTTAAGTTAGACAATGATAATATACTTAGATATTATATTATTCTTGCGCATTCACGTCAAGTTTTTTTATTTCAATAGTTGTATAAATAATTTTGATTTAAAAAAAAAAGGAAAATATGAAAGACAAAAGGATTTTTAATTTTGGGACGTGAGAAAACATAAAACAATAGTTTATAAACCTTAAATATTATTGATTGAGTATTATCGATTAAAATACCTAACAAGTCCTTGTTCTTACAAGAAAAAGTCAATTTGGTCTCTCTACTAAAAAACAATCAATTTAGTCCCTTACAAGTTTGGGTAGTCTATGCTATTAATTCAGTCGATAAATTAATGACGTGGAACGTTAAGTGATGACGTGATAGTTGATTTGCATGGGCCTCATTATTAAAGCTAGACATATAATCAACAGCTTTTTTATTTATTTGTAAATGGATCAAAATATACTTCCAATCAAACAACAACCAATGCAACTAATATTTCCATCAGTTAACAGCAAAGACTAAGGTGACCCAAACCTATAAGTAGAGGGACTAAATTGATTGTTTTTTGAGTAGTGAGACTGAATTGACTTTTTCTATACGTACAGGGACCTGTTGGGTATTAATAAATTGATTGTTTTAAGTTTAAGATAATTTGATTTAAGAGACTTAGATTTTAAATTACACAATGATGATATATATGGCTAAGGGCCAACCAACAGAGGAGAGATTGCAAAAAAAAACACCAAAATTGGCATCCATATCTCATTGCAAGTGAATGTAGGATGCCTTAGGCCTTCATCAAAAATGAAGGTTTAATAATGGGAGGCAAATTTTAACATTCCATAACATACTAAAAAAGCCCAATCCAACATGATTTTGCATCAACCAAAGAAATTATGTTCTCTAATCTACTAACAGCACGGAATCCCCAATCTACAATCCTCGCTAACCTACAATACAAGAATCCTAAGTTGTAGAGTGACATGGACATGCTACATATATTGGTTTATACACAAATGCCAAAAATTGTAAAATGTCCCACTGGCACTCTATACTCACTTCTCATCTTTTTCTCTTCGCTCCGGCTCCGGCTCCAGACCCGGAACCACGCCCACCTTTCTTTTCGGCAGATCCTGAAGCAACCTTACCACCTCTTCCTCTTCCTCTTCCAGCTGGTGCCTTCTTGGCACTTGAATTCCCTGTCCCTTTCAAATCCATTTGTACTTCAATTCCTACGAAAATTAAGGCAAAGTATGATTAACTATATTCGGACCAAATCCATGGAATAATCACTTTGTTATCCCAAATAAAAAGATGAGATAACAGTGGCAACCTTTGGAATTCAAACTCTGAAGCTCTGCCTGCAGCTTCTCACCGTTGGTTGTGCCTTCTGGTATGCCAAAAAGAAATGGAATAAAATGATTACCCAAAAAAAAGGTACATAATAGGATATCTGTCTACAAATAACAAGCAGAAAAATATTGCTTAGAATTATTACCCAAATCCTGTGTCTGAAGAGTTTTCTTCATTTTCTGGCAATGCATCACCATTCTCCTCCCCGAATACATCATCTGATGGTTCTAGCATTGCAGCAATCCGCTTCTTAGGGGCCTTTTTCATTCCAGGAAGAGTTACTAAATCCGCAGCTCGCACCATTCGTCTCTTGCTCCCTTCATTGTATGCTTTTGTAAGAGCAGCTTTCACAGCTGGAGGAATTCCTTCCAGTGGATTTGGATGTCCCTGAGCACAAATCATTAAAAGAAAAGGTATGTGAGAAACACAACCACAATAAATATGATGTAATGTATAGGAAAGAGATATAGGAGTACCTGGAATTTAGATAACTCGACAATAGTATCAAAATCCTCCTGAGTTATAGAGTAAGTGTTCATAAACTCCACAACTTGCTTAACAGCTTCATCCTGGTGCATAATAGAAAATTAAAATTACTTTAACTCCCCACATGTGCATCAACAACGAAAAATGTAACATAAGCATGGGAAGAATTCTCTCCTTTAAATATATACTAATAAAAAATGCAAGTTCTATACCTTAGGCATTTCCCGGAGAGGAACGGTCAATTGTTTCAGAAGAACTGTAAGATATTCAACTCGAAGAGTCTCTCTGCATCATTTACAACGCAAGATTATTATGCAACTCTTTAAGGATGAATTGCTAAGGATAAGGTAATGACAATGAAAACAAAACCCTGTTAACAAATATTTTATGAGAGCTTGAACAATCCATCATTTTCTTTAGTTATCACCTCATTCTTCTACAATGGACAAATTAACTTTTCTTCAGTATCTGGCACTCTGCTTCAGATAATTTATATGTTACAAATGCCTATATTATGGAGCAAATGACAATATAAAGAAAAGCAAATCATTAATGAAAAGCTCAGACATGTTCCTAGTTTATCATTTTCCAAAGATCCAAGTCAGTGTTACCAGTGGGAAACATGAATTATTATTTCAAGTAATGCTTTTAAAAAGAGAAGAATTACCTTCCTGAACTTGATTCACGAGAAGATAGGATGTGAACATGCATATCCTCCAAAAGCCTATAATTTTTACTCATAGTTGAATTCTTCCCTAGCCACCCACCAAATCTATTAAAATTACGTTCTCCCTGCACATATCATGACATCCTCCAATTTAAGACATCTAGCTTTCAATTTCAACATGATATTATAATTTCATAAAATACTGCATCGTATTGGTCAAAACAGAAAAACAACGCAAGTGTAAGTTAACAAAATCATGCTTCATTACTGCATGCTCTATCCCAAATATCCAAACAGGAAAATGAGATGATCTTCGAATTTTACATCCTAATATAGGCAATTTTGTAGACAATTTCATTTAATTTTACTGTATTGAACTCTGCCTAGAACACAGAGATCCATGAAGAGAAGAAGCTTCGACGATTCACCAAAGCAGAGTGGCCAACATATTATTTTCTACTGTCTTTTCTCATTTACAGACTGTCATCCACTGTCTCAATTCCAATCCCCCCCGTCTCTTCTTTTTGTAAGCAACTGTGGTCGAGTATATGATGGCTCAGATGTGAAAAGAATAAACATGCATGCACTCGCTCACACAGAAGATGGTGGGAGTGGCACATGAGAAATAAAGACCATTTTTAAAAATTGTACTCCCTTCGACAAAGATAATTACAGGGATTCAAATTACACTCAATGAGACACGGAGGAGCATATCACCTACAATTATTGCACTCTAAGTCTAATCACAATCATGAATTGAATAGGGTCAACTAGCATTTTATGGAGCGAGGACCTAAAGTGCCAGGAACCCTATATGTATATAATTTTTTTTGTGATTGGATAATGGTAGAATTGTAGAAAAATAATTTTATAGGTTGGAAGGTTATTTAGCAATTTAGCAAGGAAGAATTAAGCTAGTGAGTTGCAATATAAGAACCAGGTCAAGCTTACTGATAATATCAATCATCAAAGATCAAAGAATGAGCTAGCCATGATCAGACTTCTATAGAGGACACTGTTTATTTTGGATGGGAAAATGATGTATGGATAGAATATTCTGAATGAAGAGGTTAAGAAAATATTCCATGTGGTACTTAGAGGGTAAGAAGTTTATTTTGAATATTTTAAGACCAAAGAACTAGTTTTACAATGGAAACAATTAGAGAAATGCATCAAGAAGTCATAACCAGTATCAAGAAACCTTAATCATAACAGTGATTACCTGTTCGAGTGTTTCCCTTTGTCCATGTAACAAGGCAGCACTGATTAAACAAAACAAAAATGTCACACAGAGGAAAACAAAAATATTTTGAAGAGTTTTTGACTATTTAAGGCCTGGGATATAAGACAAAAAAATAAAATAAAATAAACATACGGAATGATAGATGATGAGAGGCAACCAGTTTGTGACAGCTGCCATTGTCGATATCTTCGAATCTGCACATTGATTATATCACCATCACCAATAGACTCAGCAGCTCGGGCAATCAAATTCATACGCTTCACCCCACTGTCATCTTTTGCACTTGAACTTGGCCTATAATTAATATAATTTTCCTGCCACAATAAAAAAAACTAGTCACACCTAGATCGACAATTAACAATTGGTTGAGACATGTGCAACAGGTAATTTTTGTATCAATTTCAAAAATGCAAGTATTCCACAATGGACAATGATATTAATTTAGGGAAAACAAGAAAAAAAACATAGAAGCAAATGATGAAACAAGACAAAGAGTAACCTGAATGATAAGTGGAACCAGATCAGGATCACTCATGCTGAGGTCAATCCGCTCGTCCATTCTCAACTTTCCACCATTAAAGCCAAACAGCCTACAGTGACAGCAGATTCAAATGGGGGCCGTAAATGACAACATATCCATCACCATAAGCTAAAGGCAAAATTCAAATTACCATTAAATATGCAAGCAAATTGAACATTAGGAGCTAAAAGGCTAGGGTAAACAGAGAAAAGCTTAATTAGATTGAATCAGATTTTTTTTTTCAAAGATTGACCATTATAAGGATAAAAAATTCTGAAAGCTTTAATAAATAATGCTTGAGACATTAACATCCAACCTAATGTAACATAGTTGTGAAGCGCCAAAATTAAGCTCACCAGAACAATAAATCGGAAAAAAAATGGATTAGTTTTTTGAAAGAATTTTATACACATTAGGTTTTGTCCTTGTCAAAACCACTGAGTTATAGAAATTAAGAAGAGTGGTAAGGTTTAATAAAAAATTATCTCCCAGACAGAATTCGGTTGATCAATGGTGGTACAGTAACATGTTAAGAAATGATAGCATGTTGTTCCTCCACATGATCAAACAATAAGAGAGAGAGACTGCCTAAAGTTCATTGTAAGTAAAATAATAGTAATACTACTAATAGCAGTGGTAGTAAAGACACTAAGAAAAGCATGTGCAGAAAACATAATCAAACAGCAACACTCAGAAAAATGTATAATTTCTTAATTCATACTTATCAACAGCCGTGAATGGTGAAATATCTTCATCCTTGGAACTGCTAAGCAGGCGCCGCCTTATGTCATCATACTGAATAACTGACATGGACAGACTCATATACTGCAGCTGATTTAGGGCCATGCGCATATCTCCATTGACTCTTTCTGCAAGTTCCTCAAGAGCAATCTGGAATAACATTATCATTTATTTATTTATTCTGTTTGAGGGAAGGGGAAGTGGGGAAAAAGGAAGATCTTAGATGACATTAAAAAAATGCATCTAAGCTTCCAAAAGTAAATTTATCAACTTAAAAAGTACCAAAAACTTTCCATTCATTTAGCTTAAATTTTCTCCAAAAACTTAGTATATGAGAAATGATCTCACCAGTAAAAGAAGAAGAGAGAGAAAGAGTGAAAGAATTACGATGAGCAAGAACCAAGTAAGTCCATTTCCAATTCATGACCGAATGATAATATAAGACATCCATTTCATACAAATTTTACCTCATTAACTTGAAGACCTTCTGCATTTGCAACTTGCATCAACCTCTTGGCCATCTGCCATGCACAGAATTCGTGTTAGAAACTGGCATTGTGATATTACTCTCAGCAAAAAGAGGGAGAAGCAGGGTAACATGGGATGGAAAAGAAACTTCATAATAACTGCAGTTCCATTTATTTATCTATTTTATTATTATTTGTGGAGGGAATTGGAATTCAATATATACTAAAAAAGCATCACCAAAAACATCAGTACCTTTTTTTTTTCGGTCACAAACAGCTTCTTTTTTTTTTTTTTTGGGGTGGGTTTATGTTGAAAGTAAAATAAAAAAGAAACAGCTTATCATAAAAGGAAAACCAAAAAGTACATCCACCTGTTGTTTTGTGGGTTTACGGAAACTGAGAAGCAAACAATAGTTCACAAGACTCTTCAATTTCTGACTGTAGCGGTCATTGCAGATGCAAATGATTGGGATTTTCGAAATCTTGATGCTGGCAATAAGATCAGCTATCCCACCTCTATCACCAGCAGACATGCCATCCACCTCATCCATAATCAGGACAGTTTTTGGATGCTTTGAACTGCAATTTACATTTAAAATTGAACTTAAGTCAGAAAACATTTGAAAAAGGTGTATAAAATTTCCTATGAAATGGTGCGAGGACTCCATAAGACAAGACAACAAACCGATCCATGTTAACACTCAATGCTTCATTGCTAACAAGTTCCTTTATTGAATTTGCATTGCTTCCACCGATTCCTTTAGAAATATTGGCGTCAGCTTTCCCACGACTATCACTAGCATTTACCTATAACACACATAAATGATACACATCAACTGGCATATAAATTATGTATAGTGTACTACAAGTTCAAACTAATAATGAAAGATAATAAACTCCACCTCAATGGTCTGGAAACCTAGCATTTGACTAACCAACTTTGCTGATGTGGTTTTCCCAATGCCAGGTGTTCCACTTAAAAGAACAGCCTTTTTGGCACCAGGATCATTTTGCTTTTTCCCCTTTCCCTTATTTCCAGTACCAAGAAATTGATCATGCCAATGTGCCAACCAATTATGAAGTTGGTTAACCTGCAGCAATGACATAAAGAGATCAAAATTAGAAAGCTTCTAGATATGTTCCTCAAACTCAGGACTGCTGCACGTGGGTTCCAGTCCAACATGAATGCATTCAAATTTTTTCCAGGTTTTTTTTACTACTACTTGGAGGTCAAGACCCCATATCAATAGCTAATTTGAGGCACAAGATATGTCTACAGCAGATGATAATGTGAGCAAGATGGTTACTTATCTCCTGAAGACAAAAGTTAACATAAAATCTAAAGAGACAGTAGACACACATACAAGTGATTGGTTCCCGGTGATTTCATTTGGAATTTTTGGCCTATATTTTTCAGTCCATGTGAGAGACGAATGCTGAATTGCTTGTCCTCTCTGCTTTGTGGATGAGACAGTTGTGGTTGAACCTTTTTCAGACACCTTTGCTGCTGAAGAGATGTCTGAGCAAGAATCAGCATAAATTGAAGAGAATAGGTTTATATTAAAAATGATGGTGCTCAAAGTACATCCATAAGAATGCAGTTACTTGCACAATTAAAAAGAAAGCTATAGGATGCCAATCATCAGTGATATATTAGCAACATGGAATAATATAAGCGCGAAAATTCCTATCAAGAATAATTGATAGATCTGCCATTATGTTGATACTAAGGAGAGCAAAAAGTGATAGCACAACCATAGTAGAAAAACAACTACATATAATGAGAATATTATATAAACCAAATTAAAATTAACAACAAGATCAGTAACAAAAAAAAAATGGCATCATGAGACACAGCAGCAAACGAATGGATGTGCCAAGAAAAGAAGACTCTCTATGTTGGCAACGAACCTAAACTGACCAGCCAACCTCTAGAATCTTCGATTTTTTCTTTTCTTTTTTTGGGATAAATTTCTAGAATCTATTTTACACATTGTACAATAGTAACAAATTCATCCCCCTTCATCCAAAGTTTACGCTAACAAGAATAGCAAGACTAAAAGTCCTTTGGCAAATTGTCAAAATTTCACCGGTTGTCCCCTTACTCTGATGGTTAGGATGTTTCCTATGAACCTAAAGGGCAAGGGTTCGAGGACTGGTATCAATTTTTTTTTCCAAAAAAAAAAGAATTGTCAAAATTTCACCACCTAGCTTCTTGTAAACAACAGTCATGCCACAAGCACATATGCCTACATTATGCAGTCTACCATTAAAACTAATGCACCAGAAGCAAGAGGTGCAGTAAAATTTGGACATACTCTTCACTTCTGTTTTCTGTGGGCTCTTCTTAGGTAGAGATGCAGGAACACTGACTGCAGATTCTTTTGACTTTTCTTTTGATTGACCTTTTCCACGATTTGAAGAACGGATCATGTCAAACAATCCATCTTCAGTAAGAAAAGAAGTACTGCGATAGGAAATAGGAACCAGAATTTAACAAAATTAACAAGGCAATAAGGAACTCAAACTAAATTCCTGTGAGTGAGATAACAAACCCCAGCTCTTTGGCTTTAGCAGACTTTCGACCCCCAATATCTTCATCACATAATAGATAATTCTGCAGATGGAAAATGTTACTCCCTTACCAAAATGGGACAGAAAGTGAAGCAATTATCAAGTATAAGTATGGAATAACCGTTTTTTTGCTGACAGATCCAGTAATACGACCACCATAGCGTTTGATCAAGTCCTCTGCTTCCTCTCTTTCTAAACTGTAAGGTCACAAAATCAATGATTATGATGCCATGAAGGACTGATACCTTAAAGGAAAATCACACATAAATACAAATCTATTATAATTGCAAGCAGTATGATGCTAAGAACCTTTGTAGAACAATATAGTCACATCTTGAATAGCTTTAAACATGAGAGAAAGACTTGAATGCCAATATCAACAGCAAATGATATACCTGTCAAGTGTTCCACTAATTACAAAAGTTAAACCAGCTAAGCAATCAGGAGCACCTTCAGGGACTTCCTGATATAGCAAAAGTTCAGTGTTAACCAAAATTAATGCACCCCCATAATGATTAATTAAAAATTTTGTTCTATATCTTCACCTTCTCTCCTTTATGTGGAGGATCTTTCCTTTCTCCAAAGTTCATAAAGCCACCCCGTCCACCGCCTCTGCCCCTTCCAGCAGCTGGTGCTCCAGATGCACCCCTGCCACCACGACCCCTTCCACCAGACTTTACAGGAGATTCCAAATCTTTAGCATCATCTTCGTCACTATCAACAGTATCTACAGCTTTTTGTGCAACTCCCCTGCCTGAACCACTCTTCAGTTTCTTACTAGGAGTGACGTCAACAGAGTTCTTTGATTTGGGCAGAACAAAGTCATCAGCAGCATCAATTTTGCTAGGTTTCTTCGAAGGTGGGGGCTTCTCATCACTGCCATTTTGAACTTTTCTTTTAGCTGGAAGTTCCTCACGTTGTTCATCTTTTGGCTTTTGTTTTTCTGCAGGAAAATACTTGCTAGTTTTCCTTCGGGCAGAACTTTCTTGGCCTCCAGGTGCCTTAGTACATAGTAATTACAAATATCAGATATTAAAGAAACAAAGAAGCATAAGTTAACACCAACATTTTCAGGATAATATTGGCCAAGAAATTGAAAAGAGAGATTTGTATATTCTCATTCATGCTTTCTTCATTGCCATTTTCATCAATACCAGAGATTTGTATATTAAAAATGCTTATTTTCTCCTTAAAATGGTAAAACAAAGTCTCGATTACATATGTTGCTTGTTTGCTAATAAAGCCATGGAATCATAAAAGCTTACATTATTTTAACTCTTCTTTACTTGTATTTTGCTTTCAATAAGCTCGGTATATTAAATTGAATGTATATGCTTCCTCAGTTTGAAAAAGTGACAAATGAGTCAACTGGGCCTTCTTTTTATAAGAATGCCATACTATTCCTTTTCCTACTAGTGTACTCTCAACAACCAAACAACAAGTCAGAGCAACTCTTTGCAGAGTTATGAAAAAACCTTAATAAAATGTTCAGACTGTAACATTGAATTCATTCAACTTTCAGTGTTACAACCTTTCAGTAAGAAAAGGAACCATGCTGAAATCATATACACAAAGAAATCAACATATATACATAAAAAGGGCAAAAAAGAAACTCACAGAATCTGTATCAGTTGGTGCTGGATTTGCAGCCTTTGAGACACCGCCATTGTCTTTACTTTTATCATGAGCTTTCATAAACCATTTCCTTATATCCGACTGCAATTAACACAGAGAAGCAAGGCCCATTTTATACAAAATAAACAAAACAGAAAAAGCAAAGCTCATAATTCTATCAGAATTCATATAAGAGTTATGAACCCTAATTCCATACTTGATTTTAGCGCAAGAATTAAAATAATATTCGGAAAAAGTTTGTCTTGTAATATTTCGAGCTATATTGCACTGATTCAAACTAACAAAGCAGAAAAAGAAAATGGAAAAAAAAAACCCTTAAAACTCCTAATTATCCATAGTTCACACTTCATAGTTTATAAATAGAAAAAAAGATTAAAAAAAAATTCTTGGGAGTTCAAAATCAGAAACTTACCATATCGGCAGCTCAAACAAACTCAATTTCTTCGAGATATCACCTTCTCAACACAATCTGCAGAATAAAATTTTCAACCTTGTAAATATAATTAAACAATGTATACGTAATCTTGTCAAACCATGCATTTATAGGAAAAAAAAGTACTGAATCAATTTAAAAAAAAAAACAGAGAAGGCAGGGATTTAAGTGTTTTTTTTTATTTCCTTTAATCTCAATTTTGTTCTTCTAAAAAGAGGGGAATCAAAACAAAAGGAAACAGAGAAGAGAATTACGCTGTAGCTAGTTGAGAGACCTTCAAACTGAAACTCTGAAACTGAGCTTTCCTCTCCTCTCTCTATTTTTTCTGCTTAAATTCCATTTTAATTACTTTTCTATTTCTTATTTTCTACTCTTTTTGTGTGCCCGGGAAGCCTATTCAACTATTTTCTTCGGCTTCACCCGACCCGATAGCCTTTTCAACTTTTTTTCCGGTTTCACCCGACCCGATACCCGAGGTCAAATGGAGGAACCCACCCAACCCTAAGTCGTGCCTTTTCTGTCTGATCCAACTGATTTTTTTGCTCCTAACCGGCTAACCCAACTGTTTTAGATTTAAGTCCAAAGCCCAAGAAATATGAAATATCTAAAATATCATTTCCGAAACTAAACAAATAAACCAATCAGTTTCAAGTGGTTTGGTACTTGTTCCTCTTAAGCAAAGTTTCGGATTCGAATCTTGTGGATGGAGAAAACCATTATTGGGAGAGCTTTACCCCCATAATGGATCAATCTAGTTCGAACAAAGTTAACTTGTAAATATACCAAAAAAAAAAATTACTAAACAAAGAAAAAAAATTGGCCACAAAAAACAAAGAAAAATAAAATCAAAGACGAATATTATGTTATTTGTATGACTAGTATTCACCTCCACGTGCTCTAAATTAAATGAAAATTAAATTAATAATTGAAATTAATTATAATTAAAATGGTCAAAATTTGATCCAAACTCGATAACTCGTCTAACCGACCGAATCTGATTTGATCAGAAAAAGTAAACAACCTAAATCTGTCCTATCCAGACCTGACAAACCCGTAACCCGAATGACCCAAGAATAATATAAACTAAAATTATGTTTTATTCAATAAAATCCATATTGTTATAATTTTAACCATTCTAATTTATCATTTATTCAATAAAATTTATATTATTGTTATAATTTTACCTATTATGATTAAATTTGCTAAACTTCATTATATGAATAATAATTACAAGTTATATTAGCCCGTGTTGGCGCTACGGGCATTTTTTATTTTAGAGTAGTGCTTGATTAACTGATTGAATAAAAATATTAATATAATCAATTATATAAGGGCCAAGAACATTTTTGGTTGTAGAGTGGTGCTTGATTGATTAATTGATTGAATTATATAAGGTTGCAGTAAAAATGCAATTTAAATGGATTAATTCTAATTATGTCTCTGACATAAATCTTTGTAAGCTAACTTTTTAGACATGCAAAATTAAGAAGGTCAAGAACTTGTTTTTATTTGTAAGTAATAGGAAGTGCAAAGAGGTAATAAAATATGCTATTAATTGGATAATAATACTCACATTGAATAAAGGGTGGTTTTAATTCAGAAGGAGAAAAATATTGAACGGTCCATGTTAAAGGGGATGGAAGACGGAGAAAAAAGAGGAAAGAGATATGAAGATGAAAACAGAGGGGAGTGATGGAAATGTTTGATTTTTGGCAAACCTGAAGATTGATCAGCACCGAGGAATTGAAAGGAAGCAGCAGCTGAGTTGGTG
>AWWV01010958.1:0-16320 GCA_001974805.1 Corchorus capsularis
ACAATATGTTAGATCCACAATCTCCTCCTTCATTAATCTTTTTGATAAAAATCATCTCTAAAAAGTGTACTAATTTAACCCTATTCAATCAAAGTTAATGGTGAGATTACCACTATAAATAATGGTTCTCTCATCTCATTTTATCTCATTGGAGACTTTTTTTTTGACCTAAAGGATTTATGCTGTGAGTTTTAAAGTTTAGTTTAGTTTTTTTTTTTTTTTCGCTTAAAAAATTTAGTATATATTCATAAAGGATTTCCCTTTATTTGTTTTGTTTTTCTTTTTATGTTGAAGGAATCCTCTAATTATTTTTTAGTTTCTGTATAAAATTTTCAATTTGTTGTAATAAGAGATCCATTTCATTTGTTTATATTTCTATGTTTATTATTCAGTTCTTTCAAAGAATTATCTATTTATTCATTTTGTTTAAATTTTTTAAATAACTTTTTCTTTTCATTTTTCTATAAAGGGAAATATTATTTCTTCTAAGAAAAACAAAAGCAAGAGTTTATTCTTTTTACTAAAGAGCTTTTTGTGTAATTGTTATTTTTTACTTTATTTTCATCATCTACGTACCAACAAAAATTCTATATAAGTTTTTATAGCTAAAAGGGTTTTATGTAATTGTTACTTTTAACTTTATATATTCTTCTATTATTTTTTTAACTAGAATTGTTGTAACTTTTGATTTTTTAAACAACTCTTATTTGTTCTTTTTCCCAAGATTATATATCTTTTTTATGTTTATTTTTCCTAAAAAGTTTTACTATTATTTTCCTTTATTTTTCCTAAAGAGTTAAAATGTGTAAAAAAAAATTCTTTTATCGATGTTCCTAACTAATTTGTTTAAAGTAATTTTCTATATGTAATGTATTATATTTCTCTAACACTAATAAAAATTATTTAAATTAATAAAATGCCATTTAAAAAAGGCAAATTATACAATACACCGGCGGTGGAGTTTAGAAAACTACACAAGCGGGTCCTAAAGGGTGACATGTGTCCCTTAGGGACTAGATTGAAATATTTAAAACTTAATTAATTCAAAAAATGGACATGTGTCAACTCCACAAGCCGCTTGTGGAGTTCAAAATTTACACCGCCGGTGTATTATATAATCACCCTTTAAAAAAATAACATATACATTTTTGGAAAGCAATGTAAATAAAATTATTATCAATAACAAATATGTTAATTGAATAATATCTAAAAATTTAAGAATAATTCAAATACTCTATGTATTCTATATAAAAATGATTAATGATGGTTTCAATTAATTAATTTCATGCGTAAATTTAGTTAGAAAGAAATTTTTTATATTGGTCAATTTTAAAGCAATTATAATTAATTTTCATATTAATTAACTATATTAGTATTTGATTAATAATTATTCACTTTCCATAAATGGTAGTGTAATTTGATTCTAAAAATTTAAATTTCAGTTATTAATTTTTATTAATTTACATATATATGACTAACTAATTCTTTCAAACAATTAATATGCTACATAAATTTGGTCTAAAATAATTTCCCACCTAAAAGATAGAATTTAAATTAATAAAAGTAAATTTACATCGTAAGCATGGCAAATAATCAATAATAATGAATTCCTTCAATTAACTTCCTACATATAAATTAGTTAAGAAAATACTTTCCATTAACTTATTTGAAGCTTGGTAAAATTATAAAAATTATAATTAACTTAATCAATCGTAAATAAATAATTAATCACTTTCCATTAATTTCGATAAGAAATTATAACTAATTTACATAGTATCTAAACTTTTCCAACAATTAATATGTTACATTACAATTAACTTCCTATATTTTCTTTAATACTTTCCATAAATATAGAAATATTAAATCAATTTGTAATTACTTATATGTGGTCAAATCAATGATTACATAAATATTACAATTACGGAAAAAAAAGTAAAGTAATCAATTAGAAATTAATTTTCAAGAGTTATTTTATGTTAAAATGAAATCAATTGTTAACTCATTTGTAGCATTAAATTACTCCAAAATTAAGCAAGTAATTATATTTTTGTTATAAATAATTAATTAATCACTAATTACGTGATTCAAAAAAATCACTAATTATGTGACATCCTAATTCTAAATAGAGCATTGCTACATGACTCTCCAATTTGTCCCTCCTAACGTGTCATCAGAAAACTTACCATAATTTGTAAAACTCTATTCAATAATAGCCTAAAATCAAGGGATTTACTCTCAAACTGTTCATATTTATAACTAGGGGCTAAACCTGGATTTAAGGGGGGCTAAACCTGAATTTAATTTATTTCCTTAATTATTAAGAGGGTCAAGTTGGAGGGACAAATTGGAGGGTAAAAAAGAATTATCCTTCTAAATAATTATTACTTTTCTAATTAATACTTAAAAATTACTACGTTTATAACTCAATTTATATTGATTAATAGCTTTGTTTATTGATTTAGTGATCATCAATAAGTTAACTTATTGCCAATCAAAATTGATAATTGATTTGATTGATTGATCAACAATTATTGTGCTACGTAAAATTTGTTAAAATTAAATCAGTATTAAACTTTACTAATTTATTATTATGTGCTAATCCAAATCAATTGATTTTCAAATTGATTATGATGTTGTAATCAATTTTAATTTACTACATATGATGATTGATTAATTAGTGTATGATATATCAAACAATTATTCCTAACAGTTTTATTTTGAGTGTCTACTTCGTATATGACACAAAGTTTTAGGAGAAATAATATTTATGGATTGCTTTACATTATTTATCATTAGAATTTATATGAAACATTATCTCATATAAAAATAAGGTTTAAGTAAAGTATAAGGAAGGAAAAGAGTTTTTCATATCAGGAAAATAAACATTCTTGAAACATCTAACAATAATAAGGTATACAACCGGGACTACATGACGATTAAACATATCTATAGAGAGACAAATATGTGTGCAGACTGGTTACCCACTCACCATGACGATTCACAACTGGGACTACATGTTCTTGACTCTCCACCTTCAGGACTTTTCTCAGTTCTCTCAACTGATGCCATGGGTTTAGTTTGGCCAAGAGCCATATGATGTAATTTGTTTTTTCCTTCATATATAAAAAAAATAAGGTATACAATATTTAATATTCAATAAAGTAACATTATATCTAACTATAAGGACATGTGATATTCTTGAAAAAAAAAAAATTCAATTCGAAAAATGAAAAATGATTGATTCATTTGATCATAGTTCAAGACTTACAATTTCAATAAATATAAGTGTTGGACATTTGGGTTTTGCACCCATGATAGTCTAGCCCAACATAGGTTATTATCTTGGTAATTTAATTTGGATTAAATTAACAAGGATAATAATGGGAGATATTTTCTTGATAAAATTCCTTGGAAATTATATCAGAAATTATCTAGCTAAGTATTCAAGTGGAATACAACCACTCACATATATAAAAGAGAAAATAAAAACTATGTAAAAAAGTTCTCTCTCATTTTTTTTTTATCAGGAAGTTAGAACTTTCTGAAGAAAAAGCTTCTCCCTCCATTGTCAAGCAAGAAAAGGTTTTTGCACTGTGATTAGTGAGGTTTCTGCTCATTCCTGTAACAGAAGTCCACCACGAGTATTGAAGATCAAGGAGCACCGTAATTGACCCTGGTTTGATTTCTTTCGCTTCCGCAAAACTCCATATTTAAATAACATGATTTATTTTAATCCATTTAGATTGCTATGCTCAGTAGATCATGTTTTTCCTACATTGGTATCCGAACTTGATTGTGTCTTTTTCGTGTTTGTGATCTAAATTGATGGCCTTTTGGGATGTTTTTTGTTTTAATAGAAAAGCATGAAATTAGGCCTTGATATTCTGGTGGTTTGATGATTATATGATGTCTATATAATCTGATTTTTTCGAGATTTAAATGGCTCATATCGATGGAGATATCTCGGGTCAAACATGCAAAAAACAGTAACTTTGACCATGTTTTTCGATCTGCTCAAACTGAATATTGATGCATTATTTTTATACCATTAGAATCCTTGTATAATAAGCTTTCCATCGGTATATTATTTGCCTAAAACGAATTTCTATGTTGGGAGAATTTCATGTTTTAAGTTTCAGGGACTTAATTGAAAGGACTTATTTGAAAAGAAATTAAATCTGGAGGTTTAAATTGGTTTAAGAGTGCGTAGAAACCCATCCCACACTCCAAGGTGGCGCGTGGGGCCCACCTCCAGAACAAATCGGTACACCGAGAGCACTAACAGAATTGTATAGACACCAGGAGCAACTTTAATGTTTTGACCGAGCGCCGTTTCTGCTCACAAGACGGCGCGTGGCTTGCACGCGCCTCTCCAGGAAAAAAAAAAACAGTTTTTAAATGGATAAAACGCAGCCCCACTCGCGCCTGGCGGCGCGTGGGGGCGCGTGTATAGTCCCTGGTTGCGCGTTTTCAACACCGCCGCCACCAGTGAACTTGCAGAGGTGTTTCCTAATTTTTTATGATTTTTAAAAAATTTTTTGGAGATAAAATGAATTTGTTTTTAATTTTAAAATAAAAAATAATTTTATGGAAACTTAAGGCGGCGCGTTGGTGGTGCTCTCGGGCGGCCGGAGTTGCTCAGACACTTCTGGGAATGTGTCCTAAGCAGTGGGAGTGGGGGTGCGTTTTCTGATTCTCCAGAAGTATTGGTTTGAATTTTCTCCTAATTAAATGCCTTTAAAATTCATAATAATTTTTGGATTATTGCTCTATTACTAATATTTCAGAATATTTATGAAGCATGATTGAATTTTATATGGCATATATATGATATTGATTATGGCAATGATGTGCTTACGTGTTCAAGCATGTTTGTATGATTAAAGTTGCATTAAATATTGCCATGTTTATTTTTATGAATAATGTAGCATGCAATATTTTTGGATGAAAAGATGCAATTGATATGCCATGATTGAGTGGGAGGTTTTAGTTGAGGAAATCTGGGATTTCGCTCCTAAAACTAAAATTTTGCGGATGATTATATTTAATAATGTTGATAATTGCTAATATGTGAGTGATGATTATGAGCATAGCGATTTTTCGATCTTGTTATTAGTGTATTGTTTGCATTATTTGACATGAATTATGCTGCAAAATATATATACATCTTGTGGTGCATTAAATTAATATCCATTGTGCTTATCCTAATGTAGTTGAGATGGCTGCTAAGAATGTTGTTGCTGATCTGAACAAAGGAGAGAAGTTGGATGGCGACAATTATGACATTTGGCGCCGTAAGATCCAATACCTCCTGGATGAGCAAGAGGTCTTGGAGACTCTTGATCAGGTCATGGCTGAGCCCGAAGAAGGAAACACTGCTCAACACCGTCGCGATCTTGCTGCCTACCAAGAATGGCGCAAGAAAGATCGTTGTGCGCGCTTTTCTATGTTAAGCAGGATGCATAATGATCTTATTGGTGAGTTTGAGCAATATCAAACTGCCCATGAGATGTGGCAAGCCCTAAGGAACAAGTATGGGGTGACAACCTTGTCTAAGTTGCGCGAATTGAACCTGAAGTTTAATACCTATAAGAAAAAGCCGAATCACTCGATGAAACACCATCTGAGGACGATGTCGACTTTGATACGCGAGCTTAGTGCAGCTGGGGTTGCCTTGACTAATGAACAGCAGGTTCAGGCTGTGATTTCCTCCCTTCCTGACTCTTGGGAGCACATGAAGGCAAACATGACACATAATGAGAGTGTCAGGACCTTTGAGGACATTGCACGCCATCTGGAGTTGGAGGATGAGCGCCTGAAGGCTACCAAACCTACCACTGATGGTGTTGCTAATGTTCCTGAGTCAAACTCGCGCAAGGCATCTGGGCCTAAGCGCAAGTAGACTGGAAAGTTTGTTGGAAAACGTGATGCTGATGAACCTGCACCTAAAAGGGCAAGAACTACCAAGCGCCATAGGGGGCAAGCGTGGTGGTAAGAAGGATAAAGCTAAGATGGCTTGTTATAGCTGTGGAAAACAAGGCCACTTCGCTCGTGATTGCACTGAGCCGAAGAAAAAGGTATTTTCCAGATCAATGTCTTGTTCTGATTGCTTTGTGACTTATGATAATTCTGTTGCTCATCCTTTTCCAATGTGGACTGTGGATTCAGGAGCAACCGACCACTTAGCTCGGACGAGAGTTGGATTTGTCGAGTTCCGTCGGATTCCTGCTGGGAGTAGGAGCATGAAAATGGGGAATGATTCTAGTGTGAATGTGCTTGGAATTGGCACTTACAAGCTGGAAATGCGTGGTGGGCGCACCTTGCTTCTCCATGATGTTCTATACGCTCCGGAAATTCGACGAAACTTGTTTTCAGTTATAACTATGTTAGGCTTAGGCTTTAGGTTTGCCTTTGAGGGCAATAAAGTTGATATTTTCCTTGGAACAACATATTATGGTTGTGGCTTTGTTCAAAATGGTTTAATGGTTTTGGACCTTGATTATTCTAGCTATAATAAAGTCGATGATTCTATTTCTTTAGTTGTTACGCATGATGATGTTTGCAATGACTCTGTGGAATGGCATGCTAGATTAGGCCATATAGGTCAAGACAGAATGAATAGACTAGCTAGAGAAGGCTTATTGGGCCCACTCGCTAAAGTGTCTTTACCTACATGTGAACATTGTCTTGCTGGAAAAACAACTAGAAAACCATTTGGAAAAGCCAAACGAGCATCTATACCATTGCAATTAATCCATTCTGATGTTTGTGGCCCAATGAATGTGAGGGCAAGGCATGGAGCAAATTATTTCATCACATTTATAGATGACTTTATGCGATTTGGTCACGTCTATTTGATCTCCCATAAGTCTGAAGTATTGAACTGCTTTAGACGTTATGTTGCACTGGCTGAGAATCAATTAGGCCAAAGCATTAACTGACCGAGGACGCGAGTATCTATCAGAGCAGTTTAAGGAGCTCTGTGATGAAAAGGGAATTTTGCGACAACTAACGATTCCAGGGACTCCGCAACAAAATGATGTAGCGGAAAGAAGGAATCGTACCCTCTTGGATATGGTAAGGTCAATGATGGCGCAAGCAAATCTTCCAATTTCGTATTGGGGAGATGCATTGCTTACTGCAGCCTATGTCCTTAACCGTGTGCCATCCAAGTCAGTGTCTTCCACTCCATACGAACTCTGGACCGGCGAAAAACCTGATTTAGGTAATTTGCGGCCTTGGGGATCAGCTGCTTATGTTCACACAACTTCTCACAAGGATGGGAAATTAGGCCCTAGAGGGAAAAAGTGTATCTTCATAAGATACTCAGAACATTCCAAAGGGTATGTGTTTATAGGAGAGCATGGAGATGGAACACTGACTGAAATTGAGTGACGAGATGTGGATTTCTTAGAAAAAGATTTCCCAAGAAGAGGGTAAGTTGAGAAAGAGATAGATCTCTATGGAAAAAGAGGATCCAGATATGGAAGCGCCAAGTAGTCCGATTGAGAATGAGGGAGCAATTCCTCAAACTCTCGGGGACAATGGGGGCGATTTACCATCAAGTTCTTCTATGCCGGTAGATGAAGATTCTCAAGCTCAGTTGCGTAGAAGCAAACGTGGAGGTGTCCCTCGTCGCCGTTTTGAGGTTGAGGGGGAAGCTTTCATGATTGCTCCGCAAGATGAAGCTGAGCCTAAAACATTCAAAGAGGCTCTATCTGCCCCTGCTGTTCAAGAATGGACTAATGCAATGAATGATGAAATGGAGTCAATGAAAACTAACCATGTCTGGGACTTGGTTGACCTACCACCTGGGCGGAAGACTATTGGGAACAAATGGGTTCTCAAAGTTAAACGCAAGGCGGATGGTTCCATTGAAAGATATAAGGCTCGCCTAGTAGCGAAAGGGTACACACAACAAGAAGGTGTGGACTATGAGGAAACCTTCTCACCGGTTGTGAGGTTTGCCTCAATTCGCTTGATTCTAGCCATAGTTGCAAACTTTGACTTGGAACTTTACCAGATGGATGTCAAAACTGCATTTCTCAATGGAGAGCTAGATGAGGAGATCTACATGGATCAACCTGAAGGCTTTGTGGCAAAAGGTCAAGAGCGCAAAGTCTGCAAGCTCAAACAATCTATTTATGGCCTAAAGCAATCATCTAGGCAGTGGTATCTTAGATTTTATCAAACTATTATTCAGAATGTTTTTGAGATGATTGAAGAGGACCATTGCGTGTATGTTAAGAGATCCAAGGGTAGTTTCGTCATTTTGTCATTATACGTTGATGACATACTATTGGCTGGAAATGATATGGAGATGATTGTCACCACTAAAAAGTGGTTGTCCTCAAACTTTGAGATGAAGGACATGGGTGAAGCAAATTATGTGCTCGGAGTTAAGATCCTAAGGGATCGTTCAAAGAGGCTTCTTGGTTTGTCTCAAGAGACATACATAAAGAAGATCCTTGAACGATTTCAGATGCAAAATTGCAAACCCATAGACACTCCTATCGCAAAAGGTGAGACTTTAAGTCTTCAACTGACTCCAAAGACATCTGATGAACAAAAACAGATGGCTCGTGTTCCATATTCTAGTGCTGTTGGCAGTCTTATGTACGCCATGATGTGCACTAGGCCAGATATCAGCTTTACTGTTGGTTTGGTTAGTAGATTCCAATCTAACCCTGGGCTTGCTCATTGGAAAGCAGTGAAGAGGATATTGCGATATCTTAAGGGAACTGCTGATTACATGCTATGTTATCGCGGTTCAAACTTGAACCTAATCGATTATACTGATGCTGATTGGGGTGGTGACTTAGATGAGCGCAAATCAACTTCGGGATACGCATTCTTGCTCAATGGTGGTGCTATTACTTGGAGCAGCAAGAAACAGTCTTGCATTGCTTTATCCACTATGGAGGCAGAATTCATAGCGTGCTTTACAGCTGTGCAAGAAGCTGTTTGGCTAAAGCGATTTCTTGGGAGCTTGGGAGTACCCAGCGCCGTAGATCCAGTGACAATTCATTGTGATAGCATGGCTGCAATCGCTTATACCAAGGATCCAAAGTATCATGGTAGAACCAAACATATTGATATGAGAAACAACTACATTAGGGATTTGATAGCACAAAAGGAAGTGATCTAGTCATATGGTTGCTGATCCCTTAACTAAGCCTATTCATAGGGATGCTTATGTGACTCATGTAAAGTCTTTAGGACTTCGTCGATGGTGATTATGTTATTTTGATCATTCATGTTGAACTCTTTGTTTTTTTTTTTGGATATTAATAAAATTCATGCATTTTCTTCTATGATGAATTGTTTGCACACAAGATTTAGGAGTATGTCAACAGGCTTTAGATTGGCTCACTCACATGAGCAATCGCCTTTGGCGCCTATGAGGGGTGAGCAAAGATGAGACACAAGCTACTAGCGCTTATTGAGAGCGGCAAGAGCATAATTAAGATGTCGCCTTGGTTGGAGCCAAGATGAGGTCAATATAGTAATGATTGACTAAAGGACCGAAAATGGACTGACCCACAATCCATTTAGCCTGTGAAGTAAGCCGGATGTGAGATCTAATTTGGCGCCTAAGAAGGCGAGCAAATAGGATGCTCAGGTTAGGCGCTAAAGGAGCGACTAGACTAAGATCTGTACAGTGTTGAGTTTGACATACGCTCTTATTAGAGAAAAGAGACACTCCACTGTAGCATGTATTTCATACTACATGTGCTTTTACGACCTATATAGGAGGTGGAAAAATGGATCCCTGCTTCTTCACCATGTGAGTCTTATGAAGGTCTAGAGAAACCTTACATTGTGCCCTTAGTGACCTTTGACTATGTCATAAGGCGTGGAATGGATGTTTGCTACTTTGGTATGTTACCTAAGACCATGGATGATTCGGTTCTACGGGACATTACTGGGAAAGCAGTCTGTTTCAAACCAAGTGACATGAGGGCAAGAGGGAAGACAATTTGAATCACGTCATGCACTATATTCAAGGTCGACCCATTATGTCGCTTTTGAGAGCTTTGACATAATGTGAATATATGTTGCAACATTAGGAAAGATTGATTTGTATGCTCATTGAGGGATTTTGAGATACTCAATCTGATGTGATTAAATTGGTCTAGGGTACATGAGACACTAAATTTCTTTATAAAAGGGTAGATGTCTCTATGCTGGCTCTAACGAGTTCCTAGTATAGAGCTCCCAAAATTCAAGGTGTACTCAGTGGTCGCACGGTTCATTAACCTGTATGAACTTGGCATTGGGATGGTTGAGAAGGCTTTGCGATGGCTTGCCCATCATGTGTGAGTGGGAGATGTTGGACATTTGGGCTTTGCACCCATGATAGTCTAGCCCAACATAGGTTATTATCTTGGTAATTTAATTTGGATTAAATTAACAAGGATAATAATAGGAGATATTTTCTTGATAAAATTCCTTGGGAATTATATCAGAAATTATCTAGCTAAGTATTCAAGTGGAATACAACCACTCACATATATAAAAGAGAAAATAAAAACTACGTAAAAAGGTTCTCTCTCATTTTTTTTTATCAGGAAGTTAGAACTTTCTGAAGAAAAAGCTTCTCCCTCCATTCTCAAGCAAGAAAAGGTTTTTGCACTATGATTAGTGAGGTTTCTACTCATTCCTGTAGCAGAAGTACACCACGAGTATTGAAGATCAAGGAGCACCGTAATTGACCCTGGTTTGATTTCTTTCGCTTCCGCAAAACTCCATATTTAAATAACATGATTTATTTTAATCCATTTAGATTGCTATGCTCAATAGATCATGTTTTTCCTACAATAAGCAACATTGATTCAATGGTAATTAAGTATAATCAATATTCAACTATAAATTAATTTTCAATATTTATTTTACATGAATAAAGTGAAAATTAAAGCAATTGGGATTTATTTAGATAACGTGTGATAGAATTATTAATTATAAAACCAATCAATCACTTTTTTTTTGGAATGGCAATAGGATAAGAATTTTATTCAAGAACAACGCCAAAAATCACAACGTTGTCAAGGAAACAAGCTTAGACATATGCTGCAAAACAGGATAATAACAACAAAAGCAAATTCCAGCAAACCAATCAATTACTACTAATTATTTCTCAATGATGGTTTTTCATAACCGCCAAAAATTATTAAATATAATAATTTATATCCTAAACTTTGTGAAAATCATAAGAAATTTCACAACAATAATTTTTCGAATTATTTTTTATCCCCGGGCAACGACCGGGTTCTAAACTAGTATATATTTAAAACAATGTCCTCTACGAGAATGGTAACTCTTTAAATGTTGAGGCCTCCAAATCTCGACAAGTGTCATGTCCAGTTAATCGACATGTGTCTCTAAATAATTCTAATATTCATTATTGATTAAAAAAAAGTCTTTGGTATATTTTAAGAAAGAACAATAATTTCTCTGACAAATTTTTAAGATTTTAGTTGAAAAGTAAATAATTCTAACTATTGATTATAGATGGAAAAAGCCTTTAATATATTTAGGGAAACAACCGTGTGAATTTATAAGGGTTTGTTATATATTAAGACAAAATAAACCTTTAGCAATTTCTTAAAATTCTTTTTGAGGTAATTTCTTAAATTTCTAGATCACCCTAATATATTTGTGTTAATAATAATCACTATTTAATATTTATGGCATGAATCAAGGAACACAATTATATATGATATCTTCCTCCTCTTTTTTCTTTTTTACCGTATATATAATACAATTTCATTTTAATTTATATTCTATAAATCACATTCAATTTTCATTGAAATCATTAATTTCATGATTTCATAAATCAATATTAATGCTATTAATTACATAAAAGTTTTCAAAGCATATCATCTCACTATATAAACACCCATTTGTACCGAGTTTTTTAACGTGGTATGTCTTTCTTTTCATCTCTCTTTTCTGAATTGGCTTTTTTTTTATATCAAAATTTTATTTTTCATAGATCTTTTCTCTTAGACTATTATTGTTATGTTATTCTCTTTCATTGATGTTTTTCTTCTAAGCCAATTATGTAGTTAACCATTTCTTATTCTTATTTTTTAGCGTTTTTCATTTTTTTAGGTGAAAATTCCTTTTTTTAGATACTTTTTACTAACATTTTTCTTATATAATCTCAAGCTCATTTTATTTTTAATAATGTTATTGATAGATATTGTCTTGCAATATTTTTTTTTTGGTGAAATATATTGTCTTTGCAATATAGCTTTTGTATAAGTGATTGAAGTTAAAATAGAGTAATTCAAGACGAAAAGAATACTATGTAAAGGCAAAGGTATAACTCTGTTTTGGAGATTATTCTCCTTTTGCTTTTAACAACTTTACTTTGTGAATTCAATATATAAATATCTTATATTATTTTGTGTGCTACTGCTAATCATATCAACTTTCAATATAGCAGGTTTTAATAGTTTTCGAAAATATCTAATATATCTAAAAAAAAGGTTTGGTATATGTATTATAGACTCCTTTGATTTTATTTTTCTACATTATATGTTAATCTTTTGTTTTATTTTTCTTTTTTGGCAATATATGTTAAGCTTTTGTTAATTTCTTTGTTTCTCTCTCATAAACCATACAATTTTTTTTTAAGCAAACCATACAATATTTTCTCTACTATTCTCCTGTATCTTTTTATTTTTTAAGTTTTTATTATTCTACTCTTTTTTATTCTCAAGAAAACTATAGTATTTCTTTAATTATTGAGAAAAATCTTACGTTTCCTCTACTCCAAACGAAATCTCCGTTTTTTCTCTAATATGTTTCTCCATCAATGCTATTGCTATATTTCATTAAAAAAATTCAAACATATTTTTTTTCTAACATTTACTCTAAATTAAAACTTTATTATTGTATATATTGTCATTTGCTTTTATGAAGAATTTTATATTTTTTTAAGAGTTTGAGAGATTGTTAATGATTATATGCATTCTGTTGAGTTTGATATAGCCATTGTAATTATGGTATTCAAGCTCTTCAACATTGAGGACTATAATACAAATTCTCTATACAATAAAGAAATTTAACAAGTGATTACAAATTGAATTTGTTCATGTTTGACATTAGTCATTTTGTTTTTTTTTTTTGTTTCTTATATCTCAAAAATGACGAAAGTTTGGGGCCTACCGAGACAAGAAACATTTACATTAGTAAAATACACTAATTGACAAATTCGGTCAATACTATACTATAAAAAATGCATCTTATTTTAAGTTATTTTAGTTTTGGTAATTACTTATTTTAAAATATGATTGAAGTCTCAATTTTTGTAATTAACTTCCAAAATAACTGTATTACTATATATATCCTCAATTTTGGAAATTAGTATACGATGTAATTTCATTATTATATATATATATATATATCCTCAAATTTGAAAATTAATATTGATGTACCATCAAATTTCCATATAATTAGGGTTTATACAATATACACGTGTTATTGTGTAACAAAATTGAGGAAATTAACAAATTACTCTGTTAGTATTTTTTTCATTTGTCTTGGTTCTGGTCAAACACCAAGTTGTCTTTATATTTTTAAAAATTAAAAATACAACCAATAATACCAACCCTTTCAATTTTTTGTTTGTATATTTATTAAACCGTTTTTGTTAGAAATGTATAAATATTTCTTAAATCGTTTTTCATTCACTTATAACGTAGTGTAATTGAAAATTAGATAACTTTTACGAATTCAATTTGAATTATGATGCAGTCTTTTTTTCTCCGCACGTGAGAATTTTCTCTCGTTTTTTCGAGACGGTTACTCTTTTGAGTTAACAGTTTCTCCTTCTATGGAGATGAGTCCAGGTTTTTGCCATAGATCTGAGTCGATTTTTTGAGTCTTTTTCCACAAATTCCTTCAATCTTCTCTGAGTTTTTTCACTTTTCAGTAGTTTTGAGTCATAGGTGTCTTCTTCGAGTCTTTGGCGTCGTGTCTAGGTTAGAAACTGTTCCATTTCTTGGCCTCCTTTTCTTTGTTTGCGTCTTTCTTGTTTGTTTGATTTGTTTGTTTTTTTAGGTTTGCTTTTATTTTCTTGTTTGGGATTTAGTGTGTTCGGATCGCCATTGACAGGGTAACAGAATACACAGATTCTGTACTGTTTGTGGTAAGATTGGGTATTGTTTCCGATTGATTCAGCTTTCACTCTCATGTAGATCCCAGGCGATTCGGGGGAAGAAGTTGTAATTGAGTTGGCGACGAATCGTGATGAAGTTCGTGTGATAACTAAATTTGCTTTGCTTGGCAAGATAGTTGTAGATCGTAATCTTAATCGGCGAGGAGTAATAAATGTTCTGCGTTCAATTTGGAGCCCTAAAGATTTGCTTGATGTGCGAGATCTGGGAGGTAACCTCTATGGACTTTCTTTTGCTACTGCTAAAAGTCTTGTGTTTGCTATGGAAAATGGTCCCTGGTCTGTCTTAGGCCACTGTCTTATTTTGAAGAAATGGGATGTTTCTTGTGCTGTGAGTGAGGTTTCTTTTGATACAGTTACTTTTTAGATTCAAGTGCATAATCTTCCTTTATAAATGCAAATTGAGCAGAATGCTAGGAGAATAGGTTCTGTTATTGGGCGTTTGATTGAAATTGAGAATCCTTCTTGGAGTTTAGGAGTTGGTAGGGTTTTCTTGAGAATTAAGGTGGAATTGGATGTTAATAAGCCTCTATTGTCTGGTTTTTGGGTACCAAGGGAGGATGATGATAGGATTTGGGCTGAACTTAAATATGAGAGACTTGCAGATTTTTGCTACGCTTGTGGTAAATTGGGACATACTGAGAAAGGTTGTGTTAAGGAAGATAGTTTCAATAAGGATCCTAAATTTGGGCCTTGGATGAGAGTAGGTCCTTTGAAGGATAAGGGCAGAGGTGATGGTGTTTGGAAAAGATGGGATGAGCAGGGGTGTGCTATGCTTGAATTTGATCAGGAGCAGGAAGTTAATAATAAGTGGGGTCCAGGAGCTGGGAGTAAGTCTGATAAAAGTGGTTGGCAGGATAGAGGAAAACAGAAGATTGTAGATTCAAGTTGTAATAAGGAGTATGATGAGGGGTTTGAGTGCAGAGGTTTTGAAGAAGAAGTCAGTAGCAGGTATAGGCAAGAGAAGGAGGAGAGTGTTCATGTGATTGGAGATGAAAGAAGTCAAAAGTGTGTTGGTCAGAGGAATGACCAAAGGAAGGGTTCTATTTTTGTCAACACCACCAAAATTTTTGAACACCTTTTTCATGATTTAAATTCTACAAAACAACCTGTTGAGCCTTTCCAACAAACACATAAAGCTAAGAATATTTCTGAAAAACAATTGCCTAAATTACCACCAGCTGAGCCTTTTCAACAAACACATGAACCAACAAATAATAACCCGTTCCCTGAAAAACAATTATCTCAATTGCCTATTCCAAATGAAAATCTTGTTGATAAACCTTCTGAAAATATTTACATTGTTACTCTTCCTGAAGAAGATACTGAAGATGTGGGTTATAAAGAGGAGTTACAAAGGGAAAATGATGTTGACAATGAAGTGCAGAAAGAGAAGGCCTGTCAAGAGGAAGTGATAGAAAGGGGTTTAGTGCCTGTTTTTCAGAGACTGGTCCATAAGAGGGGGGTTAATATTGAGGATGGGGAATCTGTTCATAATAGGAGAAATAAGGCCAGGATGGTTGAGAAAGAAGGACTTGTGCTTAGAAGATTTGAGGAAGAGAATACTTCAGAACAGGTTGATGTTTTGGTAACTACAAAAGAAGTACATCAGGCTCCGAAAATTGTTGCTCCAAGGAAAAAGACAAAGACGGTGGGAATGGGGATTAAGAAATATCGGAGGAAAGGTAGAAATGATAATAAGGAGAACTTTGTGGAGAACCTGTGGGAGGTACCTATTTCTCAGGATTCTTCACTTGATGCCTTAATGGTCAAGCAGATGGGGTGTACTTTCCATAGTGATCTGAAGGTGAGTGGCTGGCCTGAAGCAGCCACCAAAGATCCATGAGGCACATAGCCTGGAACTGTCAAGGTATTGGATCAACCTTGACAGTTGAAGCTCTTTTTGAGCTTACGAAAACTCATGATCCTCAGCTGATGTTTCTAATGGAAACCAAAAATAAAGAGAAGAAGCTGGAAAGTGTTCGAAGGAAGTTGAAGTATCAGGGGAAATGTTATGTTGAGCCTGAAGGTTTAAGTGGAGGTTTAGCATTGTGGTGGAGAAATGATGTATGTGTAACTGTGTTAGGAGTTTGTAAGAACTTGATAGATACTGTTATAGAAGGGGATTGTCAGAT